>JAKLMK010000040.1:0-211069 GCA_022813445.1 Neophaeococcomyces aloes | reverse complement strand
CTAACCCTAACCCTAACCCTAACCCTAACCCTAACCCTAACCCTAACCCTAACCCTAACCCTAACCCTAACCCTAAGAGTGCTGCGCGTAATGTAGAGTATATAAGTATAAGGCCAGCCTTGGTAGGAGGTAGATACCTGATCCATAAGGTACCATCGTAGCCTTATAGCCTTATAGCCTCGCAGCCTTACTACGGCCTTACCCGTCTATCTCGCTGTATACCTGCTCCTACACGTTCTCATCATCACAACCGTAGCCTCCTTATATTATGCGATATACGATCGTCCCCGCGACACTACCTAAAGACTTACTATATTAGTTAGTATCTAAGTTTAACTAAGTCCGCTAGTACTACAGTATAGCTATAAGAAGAGGGAAGGAGTTAATTAAGGGTTTAATAAAGGATAATATTATACGGTAAGACGGAGGTAAGAGACGAATTACGGAGATATACTAGTTTATAAAAGAGTATATATAAAGAAACTAAATATTAAAAGAACTAAGGTAGAACAAGATACCTATATAAATTAAGTAGAAACTAGTTCTATACTAGTATATATAGCTCTTATACTAACCTTATATATTCTTAACTATATTATCTAAAAGTAATAAAAGAGAGGGCTAAATATTCTCTACTAAGAATAGATTTAGTATATATATTATAGCTTCTTATAGTATAGTTTTCCTATAAGATCCCTCGCGTTCTTATTATAAAAGCGATTACTAGAATAATCGGCTACTATAATAAGGTATAGATCGTTATTTAATAGTCCTTAATAGTAGTAAAATAACTAAATAAGGGTAATAACGATATCTAGATAACTATATATAAAGTAGAGAATATATAAGGTAATAAATAGGATAAGTAAATACGGTTTATAGCGACTCTAGTTATCCTACTATAGGAGGGAATTATAACGCTAGGCTGAGGGAATTATAATGTAAGGCTGGCATATACTATACGTAACTAGAATCGGGTTAGCGACTTTTAGCGACGGCGACTTTAATGTAAAATAACTTAACGACCAGGATAGATATAAAAAAACGGAGAGAAGATCTATACTTAGGTACCATAGGACTTTATAGATAAATAGTAAAAAGAATAACAAATCTTAAAAGTATAGTAAAACCTAAGCCGGTTTTCTAGTATAGATTAGTATTAAAGTCCTTATTACTATAATCTCTAATATGGCGTACTCGTTAAACCATTAAAATAGTCTCCAGTTTTATAGTTTCCAACACTTCATGTAGTGTTTCCGCTCTCCACCAGTCCAGCGGATCGAATCGCTGATAATATCCCTCCTTACTAGAACAAGACCATAGCCCTACTCTCTCGTAGTGACCATCACCCAGCAGATGTAGAACCAAACCTCGAGTTTCCATTTGCTGCCGTACAATCGGTAAACCAAAGAACAGACCCTTCTCGTTAGCGTCGGTGAGTATCGAGTCCAGTGTAAGATCCGGTTCCACCTCAATTCCCCAATGTTCATCGAATTGAGTATCGTAGCCCTTCTTCGAGCGCTTTAGTATAAGCGGCATCAATGGTCCTTGAAGCGTAAGTGTAGCGGACTTCAACTGCCCGAAAGGATCACACTCAGACAGCGGCACGCATTCCACCGCCACTATCGTGAAGTATAGATGCGACCCAGGGAAGCACATATAGCTACTCGTATTGCTTCCACAACTTGCCCAAGACCAGGTCGGTGCGCCCGCTTCAAGCCTTCTTCGTTCTGGTTTAAGTCGATGCGGCATCACCCAAAGAAGGTCGTTGCGGAGATTTTCAACCCAGAGGCCGGCAGCGTAGGTTGCTTTGAATTTGTTCGAGAAGCGGCGTGCAAGGCCGGAAACTGCGGGAAGGCGGTCTTTTTCAAATGTGAGCCCGAGGTTTGAGTACCTCATGAGCATTTGCCTCCACTCAGTGAAGTACTCTTTTTCTGGCGGACATTGGTTCTGGCTGGAATTATCCTTAGCAACATTATTATTGCCTAAGAATGACCAGAGCTTGGGCAAGCCGGAAACTTTTTTCGTGTCCATGTTCCAAATAGGACTCTTCCTCCCATAATCCGTGTGCGAAAGATCTCTTGTGGTACAGCACGAGCAGATAGCTCCTCGCATACACTCGTACATCAGCTCACCATTGCAGAAATGCACTATTTTGGGAGAAAGTAACATCTCTTGTGCAACCCATCCTCGAGTCAAAAGGGGAAAGGTCTCGTCCGTAACATTGCCAGGATGAGCATGCTTGGGTTGCTCGCAGATCAGTAATTGTGCATTCCCACAACTTAGCGCTATTTCATGACTGTTGGTGAACAAGCCAGCGCTACCGTTTGCGGCTCTCGTAGCAGCAACCGTGATACACGCGTTTGAGTATATTTCAGCCATGCTGCCACTGTGCTCGAGCCAATCTTCTTCAGAATCTTGAATGATGCACAACGAGTCGATCCAGATGTAACGGATATTCAAGTATGGCAAGAATACTATTGCGTCCTGGAATGTTTTCGGTAGCTCATGCCAGACGATTTCATCCAGATGCCGGTGGAGCGTTGTGGTCTCAGTAATCAAGGATTTTGCGCCACCCCAGCAATGGCTTAAGCATGCATAATCCGCCCTCTCTTCAGCAGACTCTTTAAGTCGAACACATCTATTGTCCAAAATCTCAATGATGCGTTTGGGGAGAAGCGGCTTCATGGATGATCTCGACAGATCAATAGCGCGGCATTCCGAGTGCAAGGTACGGCATTCTTGGAGGCGAGCTTGAACCCATTCAGCCGCTAGTTTTGATCCCGTGCTCCCAAAGAATGTTGTAGGCTTAGCAGTGCGGAGCTGGACCCACGGCAGTTGTTGGCCGCCATCTGTGAAGGAGCAGCTTAGTCACACATTGCTATCTGAAAAGGGGTTGCATAACTGACCTTGCAAAATAACATCATAGGTTCGTCCATTAACCACATTTTTGTACTTCGGATGGTCACTGATCCCAACTTGGATCTCCATTGAGCTTTTTGTATTCACGAAAACTGAGTTATCAATATTTTCTCCGTTTCTGAACCATTGAAACAGGGACTTAGTGGACAAAGCTGGTAACGTTGCGACCACCAGGGATAGATTGTGGATGTTGGCTTGACCCTCAGTATCGAAAATCTGACCAATGGCTGCTTGAACGAAAGAGCAGATCTCGCAACCATTGGACGCTGCTTGGTGTAGCTCACTCATCTCACAGTCAAATCTTGCATTGTAGGTGTCTTCAGACTGGTAGCTTTCGGGCTGAAGATTTCTACAGTTGAAGCAAGTTTTTGGGGCCTTCTTACTGTGAGGTCTGTTCTGAAAAGCTATTTTGAGTGCCATAGTAAGACTGAGCACGCATGATACTCAAGTGATCAACGCAACAGTGTCTGGCACTTGGCACTTGTAGAGAGGAAAAGGGTCTTTGAAGCCTTTTTCTCGTGTTCGTGAATTCCAGTATATGATGTTCGAGCTGAAGAGTGCCCTTAGGTGAGATATCAGGTCACCTGACACGTTCAACTCCAACTCTTGGCGTTATAAGGTATCCTCTGCGCGGACAAAATGTGACATTTAGCACGTCCCACTTTGGAGCTACCACTTAGTGGTAATTATATAGAAAAAGACAACACATTAGTATAATATTATAACTGTACTAGACCGTGAATCTTTACTATCTTACGAATGTAAAGCTATAGTTTAGTCTTATATAGATAAAACGTAGTATTATAGAATATAAATCGACGTCGCCTAGTATTATTAAGAATAGGCACTATAGAACAGGAAAGTTTAGCCTATTATAGGTAAGTAAAGCCTGTTAGTCCGGCTAGTAAAGCTAGTTAGTCTAGACTATTAGCTAGAGAAATAGACCTCTAACTAATCTCCTTCTATCTCTTTTTAATCTCCTTTATACCCCTATTAGCTATCCGTTTCTCTATACCTATATTATAAGTACGTAGTATATACGGCTATAAGGTGACCGTATATAGAAGTTATAGGAAAGTTAAGCGACGTAGCCTAGTACGTAGAGATAAGGATAAGAATATATAACTTCTATAAGGGGAAGTATACTAGTAAGATAGCTGAATAATAAGGACCTCGCCGTCTTACTAACTAACCGTCTTATTACTTAATACAGGTATAAACTAACGAGTATATAGATATAAGTCTCCTATATTTATTCTATAGCTTCTATAGTTAATCTAAGTTATTAAGAAATCCCTACCTATACTAACTTAACTTATATTAAATACTTATACTATTAACTACCCACTTAGCTATATAAGTAAAACCCTACTATAGACTTACTTATACTCTTATAGGTCTAGTAAGCGCTTTAATAAGTACTATATAATAGATAAATAGGATTAGTATATACGGTTTATAGCGACCTCTAGTTATCCTATTATAGAAGGGAATTATAACGCTAGGCTAAGAGAATTATAACGTAAGGCTAGTATATACTACGCGTAACTAAAATTAGGTTAGCGACTTTTAACGATAGTAACTTTAATACGAAATAACTTAATAACTAGAATAGATATAAAAAAACGAAGAGAAGATCTATACTTAGGTACTATAGGACTTTATAGATAAATAGTAAAAAGAATAAAAAATCTTAAAAGTATAGTAAAACCTAAGTCGACTTTCTAGTATAGAGTATACGATCCGAGGTCGAATCGTATAGAACGACCACCTAGACGTTCCTAATATAGTCTTACTTTCTTCTAAGTGTTAACTCGCTATCGGCGAGTACTATTAGCTAGAATATATACACTTTTACGCTAACCACTATCCTGACCGCCCTGCTAGGCGGTACTCTAATAGATACCGGCTCCGTTCGGCTTAATTCTAACAACTCCTAAGAGCGTCAGACAGGGACAGAACCCTCACTTCGCCTGTAACTTTTTTAACACTTGCAGAGTGATCGCTAAGTCGTAGCTCTGGTATCGCGCATCTTAGTTCTATCCTACTTAACTTTCCAAAAACAAACTTATACAGGAAAGGCCATTAAGACAATCGTATCCGGATTGGTGTTTTATTCCCTCTTCCATTAGCGAATACACAACTATCGTACAACTTCTAACGTCGAGTAACAATTAATCAGTATCTGTTAAAACGATGTCTCGGGGCTAAGAGATGGTGAACGGTGATCTAGACAGACTCGAATTCTATATTGTTCATCAGTATCGGCACCAACCCTAAGTTTACGGTTCCGCACACTCTGCATCAGACTCAAGCACCAGTTCTGACGCCTAGAGGCAGAGAGAAGAAAATTGCGACACTACATTATAAAACCACTCTCATTCCTACATATATAAGATTCTATACGAGATAACCTCACAGACTAGAGTCATATATCCAGACTTCGAAGTATAAACCGTATTCCATCAGCGTGTACACCCACAAGACAAGACCCTAAGCACAAGTCGTATTCGGTCGAGTAGTCCACTCACACCATTTTTGTACGTCTAAAACGCCCACCTAGTGTGGTAGAAGAACACGTACTGACGACCTTCCAGTTTGCAACCGGAAAGCATACCTCGCTCGAAAAAAAGCTATCCATATTTGAAGCTGACCCCGTAGCCACGCCAATCGCCATCCCAAATACATTCCCAGTTTCGACGCAAGTTGCGAGTACATTATCGAATGAGTTGGCGGTGTTCTGACAAGCGAGTGAATCATCAGAGATTGAGCAGGTTAATGATCCGGAGTCGGTGGCAAATGATCCGTAATTGGTGGTTGGGTTTGAGTAGCGCACCCACTGACCGCCATTGAAGCTTGAGGTAATCGCGAAGGTTGAACCGTCTATGCTTGAGACTAGTGAGCCTTCATTGCCGCCAGACAAGTAGAATGATGTCGGATCGCCGGTGTGGAATTCATCAGTGTAGATGACTGTGCTGCCCGTCTCCCTACCAGCTCCTGCGCCGATTTGCGCGTAGTAGCCGTTGAAGGGGTTACTACAATCGTCCACCATTAAAGCGAAAGTTGATACACCGCCAGAGCATATGGTAGCAGCTGGGGCCGCAAGCGCTGCTGGTGGGTACTGACATGGTGTCGTGGTGACGGTAGTTATGACTGTGGTTGTCGTTGGAGTGTACGTGGTTGCAGTAGCTTGGACACTAAGCGTTGTAGTGCTATTGGCTAGGATTGTAGAGGTGATAGTTAGCGAAGTAAGACTTTGTGCTTGCGCGGTGATTGTAGCAGTAACACTTAGTACCGTGGTAGGTTTCGCTGTTGCCGTGGATGTGATACAGGGCAGAGGAGTTTCAATACAAGAGCACACTGTGCTCACGAAGGATTCAGCCTGGTTTTGGAGGGCAGTAAAGACGTTTGCTAAAACGGCAGTTTGTACCGCTTGAGGCCCACTCGAAGTCGATTGACTAGAGAAAGGTTTGTTGGATCGCTTTGCTTGTCCAGGAACCGTAGTTGTCGTTGTTGTATATGTCGTTACTGTTTCACCAACCGAGGTGAGTGTAGTGGTACCAGTAGTAGTTGTAAGAGTGATAGTCGAAGTCGTTGAGGTGGTGAAGGAAGTCGAAACTGTTGTTGGTATCCATACCGTGGAATTAGTGAGAGTCGAGGTGGCAACTGTAGTGGTTGAGGTAGTAGGGCTAGTCACAGTGCTCGTAGAAGTGCAACGACTCAATGGGAAGTGCGAGGAACAATAAGATTGTGCAGGGGGCCATTGTCCTAGAGGAGTCATGGCAGCGTATAGGATGTCAGAGCAGACATTGTTTGCTGCGACCGATAACGCAGGTAAAACGGCAAGAATGTAAAGAGCGACTCTTGCCATGATGACTTGGTGGTATAAAAGAGAGTGGAATGGTTGGAGAAGGGCGTAGCTTACCAGCACCTGAAGATCGCTCAGGGTTTATATAACAGATGCAGCTCCTTGCATAGCACGTTGTTCTGAAAAGGAGGCTGTGAGGCACTTCTAAGAAGAGCTGAGGGAAACTAGTATCTCCCTGCAGCACTCACGTAACAACCACATGGCTCAGCTTGATAATTGCTTGATGGCGTAGATCAATGAAGCAACGGACATCGTCAATACAGAAGTCCTTATTGAGACAACAAATGGTAGTGGAAACGGTGGGGTGCTTCGAGCTCAGTGGTGTCGTACAGTTCCCTGCCTTGTAAACTGTTAGGTGCATACGCCAACGTTTGCCAGTGGCTGAACCCGAGTAACTAGTGCTGTAAACACATGGTGCTTGGTATTGCTGAACATATTAGGCGAAGTGACTGTGTCGCTACCTGCTCAGGTTAACCAGTGACAAACTTTAACTTATGCACTCAACAATTTCCGGGGCTGGGGACTGTAATGAGATTGCAGATCCATCGAAAGTTGTTTGACAGAACAAAGCCATGCCAGGCTGGCTGATAAAGAGCTCGACGTGGCTGCTCAAGGCAGGGACGTTGACAATGCTCTCTCGGCAACTGTGGTTTCTCTTGGGTAAGTAGCGACGTGGGCTACGGCTCCGGAGATCATCGTGGCGCACAGCAAACGTCTCAGCTGCGCTTGACGTGTTCTCCACAAAGCCGAAGGACCCCGTTCTTAGGGTTCTAGACCATATATCCTCCACTCTTGAAGCCTGATCGATATTCATCACACTTCTGGCAAGATAAGTAAAGTCGTAATTTTGGTTAGACAAATTTCAAGTAGGTTCTGAGGTAAAGTGTTAGTTAACATCGTCGTATTATACGTTACTGTACTGTTTACTATATTATGGAAAATCTGTCAGCTCGGCTGCTACCTGCAAAAAGAATCCATTTAATTACAGCTCCTGGAGATGGTGGCACTAGTGGAAGTTGTGGACCTATGCAGATGAAAGCAAACAGTGACCAGGTCTTGTGTTCGGCTCTCGGATCTACTTTTACAACGCTAGAATTAATCTTACCTTGCTCCAGTTACCGAGTAGGGTTGAGACTGGCTAACAATTTGGAACTTGAGTATACCTAGCCTCTTATTCTACTCGAAGTCTAATTCGTCCTTTTGGTCCCTCTAGGTTGGGTGACGGGGAAGAGCTAAAGGAGTTAGGAGTCGTACGGGGTAATGTGGTTGAAACTTAGGGTTCTAGGGTTTAGGGTGAACTTCCAGGCCTCCTCTTAGATAGGACACTCGAGCATTGTATTCTACCCAACAATGATTTTTATTTGGGCAACTGAGCAACGCTCAAAAATCAACATCAATTTGCATGCTTGAAGAGGCTGCAAACAATCTACCTATGTCAGTCAAACTCATAACTCGATCTATGAAGAGCAATTGAATTCCATTCAGCATACCTTATCGTTGCAGCGAGGAAATTCGAAGTCGTGTCAGTGCTGTTTCATCTTGTCGTTCATGCTTTTGTTTCGTCGCGCATGCATTTCTCCAACTTTTACTCCTCATTTTCCTGAACCAGCAAGTGCCATCCGCGTCTGCACAACACGACAATTCTTATGCTCAAGCCATAACAAGCACCACATCCCTACGCGTCGATACCATCTGCTTCCTTTGCCAGTACTTCAAGAACGCGACGATCACCTGGATGAACCCTCCAAGCAAGCAAATGAATCCCGACCCACTGCTATGCCACTTTCCTATGTACATGCGCTTCATACTTGACAGATCAGCCCTCCAACCCAAACATTTGTTCCTTCGACCAGCCGATGCACAATCCTTAAGACAAGAAGACTCAGATGTGAAGGATCCAGCGGCGATATCAAGATGCGAAAGAGCTGCGCAACCCGTATTCGGTCATTCGAATTATGCACAGCGTAGGTAGGCAAATTCTCCCGGCTACAAATGAATAGTACCGATCGAAATTATTGAAACGGCACACTTACAAGATCCTCCAAGCAAAGGAACGAATCACGACGAGTGACTAGCATATGACATTCCTACCTGCACCGATGTTTAACACGCAAACTCTTCCGATTATCAGCACGGACGCCTGTCGTTTCGAAACCAGCCGCTGATCCACAACTTTCAAGTCAAGAACATTCATGTATAGAGGACTCGACAATGGTTAATCAAGACGCGAAGGGGTCGTACAGTCTGTCTACACCCGCTTGAATGGCACAAAATTGGTAGCCAACCTCTCCCTGCGACAAGCAAAGGAGACCGATCCAAGGCGAGAAGGTACAGCGTGAGAGCTCAAGGTTCGACTTAATACGTTGTGGACGGACTGCATCGGAGTCACGATCTTCTTCCTCCACACGTCAGTGCCCAAACTCCTGCCCGCCTCAATCATTGCTAACCAACGCAGGAAGAAACAAGTCGAAACGCGGCAGCAGGCGTGGCCGACACGTTCCTCTCGATGCCGATCCAGATGCACACGAATTCGACGACAACGAGTGCGAGCCAGGCGCAGACTTCGGAAGTCTCCGTGAATGTGCAAGTTCACCTGCACGCGGCCATTGGCGAAGAAGAGTTTGAAGTGAAGAGGTGCTCTAAGACAACGCAAGAGAAGTCGGAAACGATGATGCTACCGGACAATCTGTTGCCACGAAATTGGTACCTTGATGCAAGCACCGGTATGCAAGCAACCGCACGTCTTACAAGTGCAAGGGCGCAATCGAGCACATCTTACCTCTCTCAGTAGCAGCGATCGATGCCTCACATACGTGGACTGTCTGGACTCCTGCAGCAATAAGTCGTTGATCTGTTGGGTATGTCGATGGCTTGCAGTACCCCATCCTCTCACGAACGATTGGCGCTGTACATGAACATACACACTACACCGGACGGCGCTGCAGGAACGGAACCGATAGCCAACCTTGCAAGAGCTGGCATTGCCAGATGTTACCAAATGGACAAGCACAACAGATTCCTCGTTGCTCCCAAAATCGAGATATCTTCCACGTCCGTAAGACATGCAAGGGGATGATGGTTGGAGGAGTCTGTTTGAGGATGGGCGACCAGTGCCCAAAGATCATACCCATCTGTATGCAGGCCAGCGTGAGATGTGGATGATCACGACAGGAGCTTTTGCATACAATTTCGTCACTGACCTACCCACTTACAACACCAATCTTCATGGCCATTTTGATTATGCGTTCCTTTCGACAAATGCATTGAAGACTTTCAAAACCACCAATGGATGAAGCGCAACGTGAGGCAGTGATTGCAGGAGGTCGGATTCAGATTCCATCCCCCTTAGGCACTTGCAACGATGAAAAATGGCACGCATGGCACGATAGCACAATGGCACGGCTGCACAACCCATCTCGGCACGATGCACGCATGGCACGATGACGATGGGGCGATGAAGATATGAACACAAGCGCAGCACCCAACACGCAGGCAATCTGCGGACGTCAGCAAGAACTGTACGAGGGAGTTAAATGATATATGAGACAAGGACTCATCCAACGTTTTGACAAACTTCGACGGGTAAGTTGATGCTCGTCGCAGTCGTATTTGGCACTGACTGACGAACAGGTTCAACCTGCCCACCACTCACGAACCAACCTCATTCCCATCTTCACCGAACTCCGGCAGATCCCAACGATAAGGTGGACCGAATTCGACTTCTTGACGAACAGTCATACTGTGAGATGCCGGCATGGAATGTCTGAGAGCTCAGGATGCAGAGTAAGAGAAGGACCTGATCATATCGTTGGTGGTAAGTTGCTGTTCGTGTCAAGTGGTCTTTGCCGCCAATATGCCAGCAGATCCAGCCTGATGTGACGAACCTGAGCATCGATCTTGCGAAACCACAAACAACTACGAATAGCGATGTCAACCACTTTGCTCTGCGACATCCAATGACAAGATTTGGTGGTTCCAGCTGGCTTCACCCACGGCATTTGAAGGATTGACACTTTCCGACTGAAGAGATGAATTCCGGCATAACAAACATAACCAAAGTCGATCGAAGTCACTTGCATACAAGCTGCAGCATTGCAGACGACAGCGCAGGCCAGGACTGCAACGTCTCAGTTAACGACCTTTGCCTCCGAGACCACCAATATGTGCGGCACACGTGGTATTACGATAGCAGGAAGTTGGCCTCAAGCTCTGCCGTCTCCCTAATTCTCACAACGACAATATTGCCACGAGCCAGTCTGGTATTGTCAGCTCGCCTTTGCTTCCCTCATCTCCGATATTTTGAGAGCTCCCCACCTCAGCACAAGAAGCCGACAACGACGCCGAGTTCACAGTGTTCTCGTCTCTACAGACTCAAGAATGGTTTCCATCGTTCTCAGATATCACGAAGTACGCCTGCATCACGACCATTCAAAACCGTCGCTGCCACAAGCAAATGCGTTTATGGTACCACCGATCGCGCCTTCACGCACGCAACAGCCTCTACTCATCCTCCAGCTATTCGTGCTTTCAAATTCTACCAATCTCGTCCTTCACGCAGTCGCTCTTGCAGACTGTCACTGCGGCAGCAATTGTTAGTTCACACGAGCATAACGTGTATCGGCGTTGGAGATGCAAATATCAGCGCTATCTGCAGACATCCGGCATCTTTGTTCTATCATCTTGCAGCTCTGGATCCATTTCTCGAAGCTCTCCTACATCGATATTCACAACTGATGTCGCATTTTCGGCACCCGACGAACATCGCTTTCTTGCCAGAGAGCACCTCAACCTTAGTTCGATCTCTGCAAGAGCCTTAAGTCAGCTCTACCAATCGAACGCTATACACCACCATTGACACCGCAGGAGCTGTGGTGGCTGGTGAGTCCAGTGCACACTTACTTGCCACGTCCTTGACAACGCCCCCCACGGAGCTGGTCGACATGCTTCAGGCCAACGTATCTCATCATCAAATGGCACAACGCAGAGAGAAGAGGCTGGGAAAGCTGGACTCTAAACAGGCCTCTGCATCGACTTAAGGCCCAACGCGGCAAACATCACAGTTGGCAGGAGCTTGTGTCATTGTCGAATTGGAGCCGTCCTCTGGCCTTACAGCTGTGCCTGCTTTTCCAATACTCTCGTGTATGAATGTCCACATCCATCATCGTAGTTGTTGCGCCTCGCCTATCAGTGCTCTCCTACCGCTTATCACCTCCATCTCCGATCTACATCCGCCAGGAGTTGTGCGGCGACCTTTACCGCTTCATCAAAACCAGATACTACACTTAATACCGAGTAGGTTATCGTGGCTGGCAGGTGTAGTAGAAAGTCCGTTACTGTCTGTAACAACGTGTCTTGTGAATATAGTGAACTTAAGATCGAAATATTTTATCACTTATTAGCTTAACGCGGACTAAAACGACTTTCTGTATCGAATTGAAGGCTAAACTCGACAAACCGTTACTACTGGCAGAACCTGTTGTCATCCGCGGGTCTGCGCTATACTCGACTTTAAACACAAGTCCTCGAAGAACAACGGGCTCGAGCAGGGCAGGAAACTGGGTTGAGTGTCGACCATATACTAACAACGGCTCGGCTACAGCTTATAGGGAATTTGCCGCAGTTTAAACGAGTTCTAAGTCACGAAGTTCGACACCAACGGTACTGGACATAGTCAAACTATCGAGGACAATCAGAACAGACTGTAGATTCCGTAGGATTCGGTAGCGTTTCAGTCAATGCTTACACCGTATTCGAAGGAGTTAGGGAGGTACACCTAAGCATACCCTATATCGGAAGAATGATATTAACAGACTATACCCGAAGCTTGAATCTGATCTACATTACTGCTATCCTCGACGAGCAGATGAATTGATCTCGAAAGACCTATTGTACTGCTTAACAATTCGGATCAGCATGATAATCATCGACGCCGGTATATCTCATGGTTCAAGCGATCTCCTTTGCTTCACAGGTATGTCCCACATCGTATCATGTGTCGTGTGTGCTATCAACCAACAGAGCATATTATTAGATGAGAGGAGATGCTGACCACTACACTAGACGTCGCTTCGAGCACTTCTTCGAAATGCGGTATTACAAACATCCGAAGACTTCTCTACTTTGTTATACAGCAATTACCATACATTACCGATCCCGAGCGCAGTTATTTATACCTCTACGATCCCTGCACCTCCGTTTATATCCGCTAAGTATGTGGCTTCGCCTAACCCTATAGTCGACGTAGTCTGCCGTGCCCTAAATTAAAGTATACAACGGCCTCGATTCGAATAGTACCTACGAGTATACCCTCTATCGAAGCAACCTTTTCAAGCGTTTAAGCAGGGTAAGAGATATAAGTGAGCCGGACTAGTAATATATAGGCTCTTCGTGTTCGGTACGAAAGATAATCGATAAGGAGCGAAATAAGGGTTGAGAAGGTCTTAACTTGGTATTTAAGAGAGCGGTATATAAGAGTATGGAATAAGTTTATAAGAGAAGACATTATCTATATTGGCATCGGAAATGGTAAAAGATAATACTAGGGTGGCTATATAAGAGCACTAAGATACTTAATTGCTACACGAGAACTACTTAGCGAAGTAGTTTAAGGACTGTAACAACGCGAGGGGGGAGGAGGAACCTGAGTAGGAGCCTGCTTAGAGATGTTTAACGTGGTTTGGGTGAGCAGCGAAATTTGGTGGTGGGAGTTTAGCTTGCAGAAGCTGCGTTGGACTCACGATACTGCCAACGACGCCAAGGTCAAAGGATGTATCGATGTAGCTCGATCAGTATGTTGTATCATGTGCAACCGGCAAGAATCAATTGCAGACTTGTTTGCCATAGCTTTGAGAGCGTGCATGTACAAGCAGTACTGCAAATGCCGCCTATTGTAGACAAGTTGCAGAAGCCCCAAAGTGATTTTATAAACAATATGAAGCCTAACACGAGCAGCTATCACAAGAATGTATGAATATTATAAAAATCCTCTTGATATGACTACAGGTGCTCCAGGTGAGTTTCAACTTGCGGCGAATATGTTATTAAACATAAGTGAGATTTCGGCTACGTTATAAACTTTATCACTTCTAATTGGATGCAATGCACGATACCAGAAAGACGGTTGCCGAAAAGGAGATGGAGGAATACGAAACTAGATCAGGAAGACAGGAAAGTAGTGTCATTGATATCATTTGAAAATTGTACATTAAATATTCCACAAATGACATGCAAAAGCACTGTAATTTTATTCTCGATAGACAGGCTAGTTCCACGCACAGGATGGTACTCCAAACTAAACAGACCATGCGCACCTGGTTGCTTCTGCGGCATCACAGCACAGGACGGAATGTCCAAGCAAATGTTCAGATCGCTGTGCCAGCGAAGGTCAGTAGCATCGCGAGCACAGTGTGACCGTGTTCCGCTTCAAGACAGGCTGTATAACAATCGGCTCATACCATGCTCTCTGGATCTGGAGCATTCCTTGTGGCAACCGCGCATTCTTTCTGGAAGCGCGCCATGCTCTCTAGAGTCGGGACATGGTGGCTAGAGCAGGAGCATCATCTCTCGAGTCGGGGAATGCTCTCTGGAATTGGGGTACGCTGTCTCAAATCGGAACATGCTGTCTGGAGTCTGGCTATGCTCTTTGGACTCAGGCCGTGCTCTCTGGAGTTATGGTATGAAGTCGAGAGCTTGTGCAACCTCCCTAGAGTTGGGGCATCCTCTTTGACCTTGGTATGGCAGCTCGGTGTTCTTGTTGAGTTCCAGCTTTTGCTCAGATCGTACGCCGTTTCACTTCTAAAGTCCCAGTTTTGATTGCCAACACAAATGGTTGGTCGCTCGTGACACGAAGAAAATCAAGGTGCCGAAAATTGAGCTTGGGCAGAGACCAATCATGAGGACTGGCGTTAATGCTGGGTTTGCAGCTAGGTTCGTGCCATCAGCGTCGATTTTGTTCGATTTCGTTTGAGGCCTTGCCGATGGTGGGCGTTGGAGGTGAGCTTGACATTTTCAACAAGGAGAGTGAGTGCTCGAGATTCGATGTCTGTCAGACTGTTAGTGTCCCTACGTGAAAGAGACAGGCCAGGTAACACTGACCATAAATGCAGTCGAATGAGGTAATGTGGCATCACTGATGTAGGAGAATCGAGATGAGCTGTATGCCGGAGCTTCAACTGACGCTGCCGTATCGTGCTTCTGCACTGTTAGAGGGTCGTGTGAAAGACTGATTCTTTGACAGCACACTCTCGGTCGCGAAGTATGCCAATGTGTCGTTGAGTAGTACATCATAGATCGGCAGGATGAATATATGGTCTTCCAGTTTGGTGAGTTATTGTCCAACCGAGGCTTGTTGTTGGGAGGGGGTTCTGTTCATTTCAAGCCTGCGTGCATATCGAGGGTCATACCGTTCATAGTTAGCTGACGCGTTCAAGGTGCGCTCACAAATCCTCAAACTTCGACACATTCACTCAATACAGTCCCCTGCAAACAGACCCTGCCTGCACTGCGGCCACATATACACACAACCATGCCGCGACCCCTCCCTACACGCCATAATGCCCCGAACAGCACCCTACACAGCACCCTGCACCAAAACCTATCTCCGAGGCCACGCCTGCCAAACCCTTTTCGTTGACAAATGCAGCCCTGCACCTAGACAACCCATATTTGCAACCTATGCTGCAGCCACACCACCACTCAACAATGCGGCGCCAACAAGGAAGGAGAGCAGCAACTATGCATATCCTTCAAAGGTCATGTCAACCAAGATGGTAGATCATATCGGTGAGCCGGTATTGCACACACACTGGCGAACGTGAGACTAGCCGAGTTTGTTTGCCAAAGCACTGTGCAGGTCACGAGTGAAGTTCGTGGTATGTTTGCTGGACCAAGAACTTCGTGACCGTTCTGTTGGACTCAAACGGAGCAGGCTGCGTACTTTTCTCGAATTGCGCGTCCCACGAGATGCAAGGTAGGCAGAGGTAGATCACCTTCGTTTCGGTGGAATGACGAAACGACTGTTGGTAAGAGCCTTGAGACGTGGTGTGGAGGTATTGAAAAAGTAATGGGATGTGTCTGCATCGAGCCTCGATTGGTTGACGTGTCGAGAAAGTGATTGAACGCGTCTGCGTCAAGCCGCCATAGTCGGCACATCGAGTGCGACTCATTCACTGCCATTCCGGCATGGTAGCTACCTACGGCTTGATCATTACACCACTCCGAAACCTGGCGTGAGTCTCTTACCCTCAAGGTATTCTGGCGTGCAGAGATTGAGATCTCGCAAGAAGCTCAGCGACGTGTTGTAGATCATCAGCAACTCTTTCGGTCATCTTTGCTCGCCTTGTCATTTCCTCTCCTCAGACAATGACATGTTTCATCAAGAACCTTTCGTATGCCAACAGGTAAGACGTTGTAACAAAGTTCGACACCGTCGTCGTGCAAGTTCGCGTGAGGAAGGGCCGTGCCGGTACAAATCCTCGGCGTGGATCTGCATGTCACAAAACCTCAAATTTCCTGTCAAGTCAGAGACCATCGATCCATTAGTTGAGTGCTGTTGAATGATCACGTTCGGGAACCGCAGCGTGAGCTGGAATAAATTTGGGGAGCGGCAAGGCATAAGTGGATCACCATACCAGAAACTCAATTCCTTTGACACCAACCTCTATTTTGCTTCGAATCTGCCAACTCGCTCTGCGGTACACGATTGTCATTCGTGCTCTGATGAGGTCGAGACAGGTCGAAGGAATAGTTTGCATGACTTGGCGATATTCGCTACCCGCTTGCCTTCCTTTGCTCACCTAACTTAATTAGGAAGGAGCCTCCAAGCGCAGGCTGCAACCGTTGCCAATCATCTCGAACGAGCGCATTAGTGGTTTCCGACACAGAGATGCGTGGCGAGAGCAGTGCCAGAACTTCGCCTCGCTGCATACCTGTCGAGCTCGTACACCCTGCATGCACATTGTCATCTATCATTTTCTGCTGCGAGTCTGATCGATATGTCCCTCACAAATAAATAGGGGGACCGCCAGAACTCGAAAAACATCACAGCGGTTGGGAGTGAATATTCGACAACAAACACGACATTTCACTCGAGGTCTGCTGGAATGCAGTCAAAATGCGGATGGCTCCCTATTCAAAGAAGACATTAAAGGTAAGTTTATGTCGGACCATGAGCCATGCGGCTTACTCAAAGCCAACAAGGATTATTTTCTTTGAGTAAGAATTTACCACGGACTATGGTGACCGACAGTTTCGTGAGTTCAAAGCGACATGGGCGGCAATGCTCGACTACATGTGGGTGAGTAGTATCGGCTGCGATTGATTAAGGACTAACAACAACACAGAGCTCTAGCCAGGACCACGTGAAGTTCACCGATGTTCCACCAATGTACTCGTTTGCTCCTTCAGGTCCGTTGATTTCGAAGGTTGCATCATCAAGCTCAAAACGACTGCTTCATCGCAACAGAAAAACCGGTCCGCGATTGACGCGAGTGAGGGGAGTGAGGACGGCCTAGATCAGCAGGTCCTGCAGATGGGGCATTGCACGGAGGGGTCTGCCTTGAAGAGACATTCTTCTTTACAACTTGGACCGGGTTTTCGGTCTGGAAAGCACGCTTGAGCAAAAACTGGGTCCTTCGAAAACCCCAGTTTCCTGAGACTATTCCAAGACATCACGGTCAGTGGCAAAGATATGGATAGTGATGAAGAAGATGAGCTCGACCAAACTGGCTAAGTAGTATTTGACGATGGTGTGAGTTCCTGTAGCCTACTGTATATATGGATATAGAATTCTACTAAACATCAAGTCCTCCTCCTCTTCTGATATTTAACAAACTCGTTCATATGGCGTCTCAGGTGAGCCGTGTAGTGAATTGCTGATCTGGGTTTTACTGTGTGAAAGCGTGTCAGACTTGGGCCTTTTCTTTTCCTGGATAGGTAAGTCTTCAGAAGAACGTTTCTGTGGGGTAATTGCTGTAACATGTTTTGTGGGCGTTCTTTTCCTTGTTCTCCAGCCTCCGGCGTTAGATGCACCATTCTCACCATTTTCGGCTCTTTTGGGGGAGCAACGGACGGACTCTGCTTTATTTGAGAGAGCTTGGAAGATTTGAGAACAACTATCAGTGTTGTTGTTGGAGAAAGTTGATGGTTAATGCTTCGAGTTGCCGAATGTGTGGGAGAAGCTAGACCTGAAGTCTTTCTCGCTTGAGAAGCACATGCAGGGATTGCTCGCGGCGCTGTGGAGAAAGACTCCATGTTTGTGTGTGCTTCATCTAAGTCCATGGCAGCAGCTGTCGTATGACTCGTTACGACTTTTTCCCCGGGTAGAGTGCCTCGGATTTTGATACTTTGCTAAGAACCGGCCTGCTGCTTGCAGTTATCATCCTGTGATAGCTGATCGAGGTAAGTCTTTACATCCCGCCAACCTCGTTCACCTGCGATCATGGCCTCGACCAGTTTTTTCGAGACTACTTCGAGCTTGCTGATTTCTTCATCGAAGTCTTCTTCACCGTGGATAATCATAGCGAACATGTCTCTCCTTCCTTGTGCTCTTTGGTTGACCCATTCGTGCCGAAGGCTCGATACACTTGTGATAGTCTGCTACAGACATTCGGCTGTATCGCGGCTGGTTGCAACACAGACCTTTTTGCGAGGCTCTTGGATAGCCCTTTCAGACTTGAATGCTGTCCATGTCACGGCTGATCCAACCACGTCGAGTCTCTGAGTATTGAGACAATTGATGTTTCGACAGTATTGATGGTCTACTGACTGGTTAGAAACTCCATCGATATAGCTAATGTACACCTCATCTGATAGTGTGACTTTCAAGGAACTTGCAACTGGACGTGGAATATAAAGATGCTGTCGGATCGAATGTGGAGTTTCGAACCTCCGGCACAAAATGTGTCGCTTGATCTGAACAGCCATGCCCGTTCCATCCTCACAACCTCCCGAAATCTTCTTCGGCACGTCAAGATTCCTGGCAGTCTCGTTGGGCAGTTCATTCGACTTTAGATAGAAACCAGGGATTCTCGTAGGTTGGACTAGTCACGGCCTTCCATTCCTAGAGAATCCTCCGAGTCTTCGTTGGAGAAAACTGTACATTCGTTCTGAGTGATTTAAGCTCAAAATTCTGCATGACGTGAGGCTCGTCGCAGTCGTAGCCTTTGCTGAAATCAATCTCCAGGCCGAGGTGAAAACTGGTCCGGAGTTTGGCTATCTGTCTCTGTGCTTTCCGGTACTGCAAGCCATTCTGAATGATGAAACATGCTAGTCAGGGAACAAACCCACCAGATATCGAAGCTTGTTGGGTGAAGGAAGAGGGTATTCCGTTGATACACCAGGCATAGGGTTTGGACCCAGCCATTGTCAAGCTAGGTAAGCTCGTTGAAAGTCTTTTAAGAGTACGCTCGTGGTCCACACCTGGCTGAGAAAGTCTGGGACCCAGCCGTATCCGGGCTGTATCGTTGAATAAGCTGCTGTAATTGCCACCGAAATGACAGTGTCGAGAACTTTGGTGTAGTCTTGGCCCAAAATCTCGGCCTTTTGTAACTTGAATTCTTGTTTCTCTTCAGCTCTTCCCCATCGATTTGACCATGGTCAGTCGCTACAGATGAACCTTGTGTTGCGCCGCTATTCGACGAGGTCCTGCAAATGCTTGTGCATCAGGTCCTTGGTTCCAGTCCGGCTGGTGCATGATGACATTCGTTGCCGCCGACATGTTTGATCCTTCGCCTGTAGACTTCCTAAACATAACACAGATACCCTTTCCCGAGCATATATTTAACTGTACTATTGTGCCAGTCTTGACCTCTGTGCTCATGGTTCCATTGATCTCGCGGATGTATACCGCAGGCCCGAATGTTGCTTGGACTTCGGCGAGGATCGTCTTGTTCTCAAGTACGGACCTGCCGAATAGTATAATCTTGGTCTGAGGTTTTGTGTGGAATATATATCATAATAATGATTGTCCAGATGTTCTTGGAGGACTTCCAGTTGTTATTGGTTGGTAGTGCGTGTAACCAACGACGTAATTTCGTTCTGTCCTCCCAGCCTTTGGTATTGATGTGATCAAGGTCAAGGGTGGGGTTCATACTCAGGTCTTGATAAATATATAGAATACTGGCGTGCGACGCTGCTTGTGTCACCATAACAACGAGTTTCAATCTGTGCTTCCACGACAACGGGCCGCCCGTGCTGGGCATCTCGTCCAATCCTCGATCCATCCATTTGTGGTTCCCTTCACGGTCCCAATGGGTTTGCGTTGCGAACTGATAGTCTTCCTCGGATTGAGTGTAGGTGTCATGGTCCGGATCTCCATGCAACCACCATTTGTGCAGTGGTTGTGTGGATAGTGAGAGTCGAATGATGCATCTCTCGACCGGTATCAGACTAGTCATGCCGAGCTCGGGAAGACAACTTTTCGTTCGACGAGTTGAGAGACCGTTGAAGATGGTTGCGAAGAAAATAGTTTTCGAGTCTTGCCACGATGTCACTTTCGCGCTGGCTGAAGTGTCTGTTCCTGCTTCGTAGAAAATACCTTTCAAAAGCATTTTTCTCGTGGTCGCCATAGTACAAAGCGTCTCGCAGCACGTGAAATGCGAAACTCTGGTATAACGTTCTTGTATGATGTGTAGAATCTGTGCAACATCTGTGTACGTATCTCAACTAGGTATGCCGGTGACAGCAATTCTGAACGAAGCATGGCTTGCCACTTCCAATCTGGAAATACTCATGTCTATGCCTGCGTTTTGGACTCTGTGAGCTTCGTTAGATATAGCCCAGCTCCATGGGATGTTGATGAGAGAGCAGTCCTTTGCCGAACATGGGACGATGCTAACATAATCATCCTTTCTGATTCTCGGTCCAGCTGAGAACTCGGTGTTGTCCCAATTCCGCGTTGGGTATCTTTTTCGGTCCTCGATTTTGGGTGTCAACACTCGCAGCTCTTCACACAGTTTCTTAAAGGCTTTCTAGTGGGCATTTATGGCGTTGTATGTGGTCCAGATGATGTCAGCCTCACGCATTCCGTTTTAATCCGGTTTCGAATTGTTGCGAAACCAGATTTGGAATGCCATCGACGTCCCGAAGAACTTCGTCTGCAAACATGTTTTCCACCGCGCAAACAGTGCCGGTAGCACTATGACTGTCCAGAGGCATCTGCCGAGAAGAGTGAGATTTGGAAAACCGTGTGATTTGACTATCCTCTAGTCAAGACTTTGTCAGACGACGTCGCTGGCGGAGGATTGCCGACAATTCGCAGCGAATGATGGCTGACTCATAATATGAATGATGCAATCGCTTCGTGGTGACATTAGTATACTTGTATATAGTGAAGGCAGCGGCACTGTAGACTTTGGGAAGCCATATCACTTGGGTTCCGGAATGAAGCTGATGAGAGACAACATGAACAAGGACTGGGACGTGGCAATATGGTAAAAGCACGTAGCTAATTACTGCTGTGTTGACAGATATGATAACGAGAAGATTGTGCTGTGATGAAGGAAGCTCATGTTGGTAGACTCTGGGCTGACAAGGCAAGCGATGATATGATGGAATATGTTGTGGTTCGAATGGTTGATTGCTGAGAAAGCGACGTGGGTTCGCATGTTATATACCATAAGGAAGCCCAAATTTGTCATGTTCTCTTGTTTGCGCAATGATATCAGTGAGTATTTCTGACGCGACATCAGCGCTGTGTTTGTTCAACGAAACAACGTGTTCGCAGCGCGAAACCGATCCTGCCTGAACATTCCCCGTCCATCCGAGCTTATGCAGTAACACCAGACTCATGCCGAACTTGCAAACCAGCATCTTTGTGATGTTCATCCCGCACATTGTGTGCTTTGGCCTTGTTGTGTGATGTAACAACGGCTTGTATCCAGAAAAGGACCATTTCACCGGCTTCACAGCCAAGCAGTACCTGCGTAATGCTGCTGTTGAAACGAGCTGTGTTTGCAGATTGAGCGTTGATCCGAACTTATGCGGCATCTTTGACGTATGTTGGTGTGCTGGTTTGCACAAGAGTTTCAAATGGCGCTCGGAAGCCCCGGCCAGTTTCAGCTGCAATGACTCTTCACTTGCATGTAGCGGCCTTTTGAAACATGAAGATGGAGAACAGGAACCGATGTGTTTGTGACGCAAGTATATGTCGAAGTGCGACGTTTTTGTGGTAACCAGCAGCGAGGTTCTGTCGCTGAAAACACTTCGATATGTTCTTGTCGACACCCCATATGCAAATGCGTGACGCGTACGTAGTGCTGTGAGAACAACCGTCACCATCCCAAGATTTCTCACGTTATGAAATGTTGTCGAGGTCCACCACAATACCGGGCGGAAGAAGCACAGCGACAATTGCGATGTTGTTCAATGGATAGCCGGGCCGCACGAACTATCATTGGTTGGGTAGGTACATCATTTACCGAGCACTTCCAGCGAAGCATGTTGATGAAGTATACTTTTCGACAGTGTTCACATTCTGAAAAGAAGAAGAAGATGTTTGGTGGCGTCATCGATGGCAGCCATGGACCATTCATTGTATGTACGCGCAGGAGAGACAACAAAGGACCTGCAGACTCTCTAAGTGCTGTCGAGGACCTCGATATGGAAGACAAAGATTCACATCAAGCATGCACGAGATGTGTTCCAGGACTAGCAGCGATTGCCATCGTTTCGTGCACTCTCGTACTCTACTTTTCGGCGGTCCCGACTTGGGTCAACGAGTTTCAAAAGATATGATGGCACAACACTGGACCGTTGTCGTTCATCAAGAAGGACATATATATCGAAAAGAATGTTTCTGCTCATATGAGAAGAGGGTGTATGACCTTGGCAAAAGCCAGAGGTATGGCAGAATAAGTCCGTGATTGTTGGCAGGTCCAGTGATGGAAAAACCTTTGCTATTGAGGACTGTAAACACGTGTAGGAAATCATACGTGCTGGAAGGACTTTGCATTGATCCACGAAGATGGCATTGAGTTCGAGGAAAGACCCGACACTTGTTACAATCAATCATATTCGCAGATGAACTTGGGTGGGCGGTACCTCGGACCATAATCTCGTGGTACACATATGACATGTACCGCGTACCAACATTGTTGGGTACCATGAAAAGGTAGTGGGCAAAGACGTATGGTGCGCAACAGAGAAGTTGACTGTGGCACAAGCAGCAACCGCATATCACAGTGAATGCGTCATAAGGCTATAATAGTACTACTACTAGTATATAGCTACATAGTCTTGCATATTTAGTCCGTGCGCTATCCGACGAGCTTTCTCAAGCAGGTACTTCAATTTCATCAGTCTGCAGAGAAGACAGAAGAGCATCGAAGATGACCTTACGGTACACGAAGCGGTCCTTCATCTTGTATACACATGTACCTGCTATGTTTACGATGATGACAGATGCACGTACTGCCTATACCTCCCATGCCCTTCACGACCCATCAATTCACTTCTCTCACACCGACATACCAAGCTCGGCGGCTTTTCGAAAGTCCATAATGTTCTTGCTGAAGTCCCTGTAGATCTACGCGCAAGCCTGGTCCACGCTTGGTCGACTCGCCTCCAGTGCTTCGATAACAGCGAAGCGGTCGACTGGAGAGTACATAAGAGGAAAAGTCTGCTGATCATCGAAAGGGATGTATACCGCATCGAAGTCCATTTCTGAGGCTGGCACATACACCTGACGATTGAATACAATGTCGAGGCGATACCATTGGCAGGTCTCAAGTGCTACAAGCTTCGCGTTCCTCGCTCGATTCGTGATACTCACGACGTCGTCGCCAGACCTTCCCACTGCCTTTTTAGCAAGATGTCTGGTCTCACCCGAGAAGAGACAGTGGTGTGTAACGGACCTCTCTAGTATGACACGAAGGAGTGAGTCCAACATATTCACATCTAGCAGGTCGATATGTAGGCGGATGCCGAATAGGCGAGCAAGGTCTTTGGTTCGTGTGATCTTCTAGGGCAATTTGGTAGCAGCAATGACTTGTACTTGTGCTCCTGTACTTCGTACTTTATTGCATGCAGCCTTGAATGCCGCAGTTAGATCTGTTTACCAGTCCTGGTTGTCTGCTCCCGATACCAAATATATGTCGGCGTCATCGAGGAAAACTATAGTAGGGCTGTTGTTTCGGGCGTCTTCGAACAGTTGCTTAACGAATTACCAGTTATCTCCTTTTCTGTGGAGAATGTCGGGGGCCGATGGCTCATAGTAGGTTGCATTCGTCCACTTGGCACTCATAGGACCGAGCACAGACTTGCCGGTACCGGCAGGACCGTACAGGAGGATGTTGTCTAGTTGGAAGCTCTTGCCTGGTATTAGAGTACCCACTTGGAAGCCGGCCAGATTGGCTTTCAAAGCTTGTTTAACATCGGCGGACCCGATCCATTGGTCCGGCTGTAGGATAGTCTGGTCATCGTCGAGACTTCTTCGACAGTCCTGGACCCTTTCCAGGGCACCTTTAGTCATCTCATCCTGAATGTCGACAACTTTGGGGAAAATTTCTTCACTGTCACTTGGTGCACCTTTGGAGATCTCGAGGATCTTCATTGCACTCTTAAGCGCTGCATAGATTTCTTGCACTTGACTTCCTAGCTCAGGCATCTCAGCTTTTTGTTTTTCGTATGAGACGCAAGACAACAGTAAAAACTGATAAAGGAGGAGATATGCGGTAGTTGCAGCGATGACCTTGGGTGATTGAATGTCCTTGGCTTGCATTGACAAGTGGTCGAAGGTTTTGAGAGCTTTGAGGACCGTCGATGTGGCAGGACTACCGGAGTCAGTGTCATAATCTGCATGGTACTTGCGGGAACATACATTCTGCTATGTATCTCATCCAACTGATCAGACTGAGTAGGTGCACTGCCACTGATCTCCAGCATCTGTGTAGGATTAGCCAAATGTAAGGACTTCTGTCATAGGATGTCATTCTCACATCACGCCATAGACGTTGAATTAGGATGTACTTGTGAGCGCTCGACGGCACCCGAGCCACAAGCTGATAGTGGACTTTGATGTCGTCTGCCTCGAGACCTTCGAAGGCCGACGTCATGTTGGAAAAAGACAAGGTCTTCAGAGGAAGTCTGCATGTGAAGCCTGGAAGGCGACCACGTTCTTCAGATGTTATAGCATCATATCTGGTACTGTTTTGGCGTAATGCGGTAGACGACCGAACAGGTCTGTCGTCCAGTGCCATTGAGGCAGTGCGTTTCCCACCGGCCATTATTGTCGTGGTTGCGATGTGGAGATGGATAGTGAAGATAAAGGTCAGGAAGTAGGTTGGGTAGTCTAGGATGGTAAGTTGGCACGAAAGATTTCACGAGTAATGTATGGCATTCATGTACTAGTTGTGGCAATAAGGTGAAAGGATTTTTAGGTATATTGAAGCTTCAGATGAATGTGGTGTGCAGTAGGAAAGAACAACCGGCACACTGAGCTGAATCCAGATGCCTCATTATCAGGTCAATTGAGGCTTGTCACTAAATTATCGTAGTGTTACTTGACCCACTACAGCTCGCTCTCTGCTCTTCTTTCGATTGCAAACTTCGTTCGCTTTCGAATATTCTTCTCAATCACCAAGCACATCACTATCCATCATTGAACACATTCTCATCACTATCCAAACACAATATCTACCACTCCTACAATCGATGTTTACGGTATGCTTCGAGCAGTATCGTATGGAGTTTCGAATGACCTTGAGTCCATCACAAGCTCTAATGTGTGGACCGGTGAAGAGAAGGGCAACGGTCAAGCCATCTTGCGAATTACTCTTCTGAATGAGAAGTATCAGATCAGTGCAATCAAATTGCCACACAGAACTCAAGTCTTGAAAGTACCCAACAGTTTCGTTGATCAGCCTGATGGTACCGACGTCTCTCAAGCAGCAGCAACAATCTTCAGTCTTGCCACCGGTCATGAATACAGTGGCTGCAGACTCGTATTAGGCAGAAAAAAGGAAGTCTTCCATATCGACATCCGATAAATCAAGGTACGTTGATTTTCACGACGACACCCAGCTTCACGAACTGACTCAATCCCGCAGGACCACGTCGAACGCTGGCCATTCGAATTGAAGTCCTACTGTACAGCCACTGACGAGATGCCATCGAAGCTGCAACAGTATGTCAAGACCGCATTTAAGGAAAGTTGACGACATCCCATCTTCCACACGTTACTAACTCCGCGAAGGATGGACAACTCGGAAATGTTGTTCACGACGAGATTGAGGACCCTGACCTTGGGAAAGTGTTGCGAGACACCAAGGAAGCTTTCAAGTCCGTCGGATTTTTCAGGGCCCCTGACTTCCAGAAAATAGTGAAGGAAATGTATGACGCTCAGGGAGGTTCTATCGGCGGCTTTCTGGATGGTTGGTTTGAGGAGGCAGAGGAAGCTGAGTTTTGAAGGCACACCATACAATGCCTATCATCAACAGATATAGTGAATCTGTTCTAGTGGTAGCGCTTGTGGGAATGACTCGCAGGTCGTATGCTCATCGAAGTCTTCACTATCCATTCCGATTGTTCATTTGCAGGCAGTCCACCGTAGACAGATCTTGTGTAAGAATCTAGAGCTTTAGTTTTTGATGATCCTGACACCTTATCCGTGGGTATTGCTGGTCCGCGAAAACCCTACTCTGCTCTATGTGGACGACATCGTGAATCAGCAGGTCTACGAACACTTTACTCTACTTCAGGTCGAGGACATTACAAATAATAAGGTTCACGAAAACGTTAGTTTGCTTTGGATAGATGACATCGTAAATAAGCAGGTCCAGAAAAACCTCACCCTGCTTCGAGTCGACGACATCACAAATAATCAGGTCCACGAAAACGTTACTTTGCTTTGGATGGACGACATCACAGAAAAGCAGGTCCACGAGAGCGTTACTTTGCTCTGGGTAGACGACATCGCAAATGAGTAGGTCCACAAAAAGCTCGCCCTGCTTCGAGCCGACGATATCACAAATAAGCAGGTCCAGAAAAACCTTACACTGTTTTAAGCAGGTGACATCGTGAATGAGCAGGTCCAAATATGCAGTATCCTACTGTACTTCAAGTCGACGACATCATAAATAAGCAGGTCCACGAAAACGCTACTTTGCTCCAGGTCGACGATATCGTGAATATGCAGGTCCATAAACCTCACCCTGCTTCGAGCCTATGACATCAAACCCGACCAGGTCTACACACTACGAAGACCTTAAAGTTTTACTGACATGATAAGCAACACTACGATCAGACCAACCATGTAAGCTGAATAAAACGTTGAACGATACTCAAGGGTATGCTATGCTCGGTCTTGAAGACTTTGCGTGGCAAGCAGATATCATTGTATTTAGTAGGACCTCGATAGCCTTGAACAGATTGGTTTTAGAACCGCCTGCTCCCATTATGCTATCTTGGTGCAAGTCTCAAGCAAAATCTCGTTACTATCCAGTCATTCATGACGGGTATTTGTGAACATGTAGTTCTGTGGTCTTCGAAGATGGTCATGAAGGGTACAAGATACCATCGGCTTCTTGACACCTCACACATCTGAAGGACCGCTCCATATAGGTCTACTTGTCTGCGTCCTTGTTCTCGACGTCAATGGACTTCTTGAGACCAGCCTGCTCGATAGACATCTCCTGACCAGTTTCGGTGTCAATCAAGATCGGAGTACATTTGCGGCTTCGCATCATGCTGTCGAGGAGGTCGAGGAGAAACTGCACTTGTTGTCAGTCTAAAGATTCGCTTATCGTAGCGGAGCCTGCACATACCATGGCACGGTGGTTCTCGGGGACTCGGTGAAAGATGTCGATCGTCTTTCTGAACTCTGCTTCGAGGCCGCCTTGTCGCTCTTCAAATGCTTCGACGGACTCTCCGAAAGCTTGGTTGACCTCGAGAGTGAATCTGACAGGAGTAGTCAAGTTGTTAGGATCCTGCCATGTGATTAGTTTCAGTCTTGCCTTCATGGACTTGCAACTCACAACTTGCTGTCCTGCACCTGGACGTCCGATGAAGACTTTGACCTGGGCATCTTTCTTGTCTTCGGACACTGTGTCGCGTTAATTGTTATTTGTAAAGTCTTAGACCGCGTTTAACGTACTGTTTTGTGTAGAGTCCATCTCGCAAGTAGGAAACTTGTTCAGGAAGTCGTCGAAAAGGTCCGTGGTATTGGTGATAGTATGGCAGTGGTTGAGTGTTCGATAGAAGTGTGGATAGTGATCAAGAGTGGTTGGAGGATAAGAAAGAGTTAGAAACGATAGCGAGCAGGTGAAGGTATAAAGTACTCTCAATTCATGCCAAGCCAAGACAAACGCTGGTGACAAGGCTGTGAGATCAGGCCGGCAGGAGTGAAAAAATGCATTCACTCTCAGCTCAACAGAAAATCGTGCATGGTGACGTTCCTTAATTTCTCACAATCCAGTCAGTAGATGTTTTGAGTCATCTTATAGAGGCTCTAATAGCCGGGGGAATTGACGGAAAATGAGCATTTTGTGAAAAGGGTTCAGCTTTTTGCAATGAAAATTGAAGATGTTCAGCGCTTGTTCGGATGTAACAGGTTGAGTTCACATTTTCGGATTAAACAACCGTTGTATTGGGCTGTAAATGGATCACACGACTGACACGCGTTTCAAGATCAATACCATCACAATTAGATAGTGTTTATAATTCAATGTGAAAATAGCTTCGTGGTGTGTATTTAAAGAACTCGCAATAACTTCCAAC
The DNA here is from genome assembly GCA_022813445.1 of Neophaeococcomyces aloes. Classification (NCBI taxonomy): domain Eukaryota; kingdom Fungi; phylum Ascomycota; class Eurotiomycetes; order Chaetothyriales; genus Neophaeococcomyces; species Neophaeococcomyces aloes. Next base: position 182,568 of record JAKLMK010000040.1, on the reverse strand, counting down.
GACCAAATTCAAACTTGTTCTTATCGTAGAGTCGGTAAGAAGTTCATGATCACTATCCACTATCCTAGTTACTATCCATTCTTGATTCTGGTCACTATCCATTTTCGCTTCTCTCCAACAAATATCTACAGGTATACCGCTCATAGCAGGCAATTAGAGAGTCCTATGCTGACGAGCACAGAATAGCGATCGCAGTCTTATCATCACACCCAACCTGCAGAAAGTCCACAGCCACAGAAGCTTTGAGATAGGACAGACTTGAATTTGTGCCAAAGACTTGCGCCAGAGGTCCGTGATCTCTACCATATACTCGAAATCAGAAGCTGACACTAAACTAGGTTTTTCGATGGACTGTGTCAGCCCAACCCAAGAAGTACCCAGACGACAAGTTACGCCGACTTCGACAGTCAATGATGGCGCAGATCACCAAAGCGATGACATGAAGGCTTCCTCAGCATATTCAAAAATCCAGCAACCTCAACAGCAACACTACGAGTGCTCTGAAGACCCTGACGAAGAATGGCCGGCTTTTCGAGTTGTCAACGAGTCCCTTGTCATCAATCCCAAAGGTTGCTTGTCACTTACGTCCATATGGCGATACGGCGAGGATTCGGAGGACGGATCTCCCAACTGTCTCCAGCGCACAGGTTACGGAGTCGTTCGGGAATACTTGAAAAGTTTCAAGGACTCTAACCTGCGTTTACCTGACCCGGAAACGAACATCGGTGCTAGAATTGTCCACAATTACCCTCATTTTGACAATGCCGCACAGTTCTGTGGTGCAATCGTGGAATTGTTCCGAGCCCAGACAGAAGACTGTTGGGCGATGCCTGAAGAGACCGTGGCGAAATCGGTCCTGCCATGGTACACCTCTGACAGAAATGCCTATTTACTTCCAATCCAGATGGCAGAGTCGAAACTGGTGGCGGACGGCCAGTTGGAAGTGTATAACAAAGTCCAGGAATTGAGGCCAACGCTTTTCATGCAACCCTTAGTGCATAAGTGGCTGTGTTCAACCGATGAATGGTTGGAGGCTTTACGGTTCCCCATTACTCACAACACAGATGAAGCCTTGGTTGCTGCAGTTTCCGCGGCAGCTTTTCTGGCCATACGTTGCAGCAACAGCGGTGATTTTTGGGAGGAGTCTGCCGAGTTCGATGCATTGAGGCAGCTCGTACAAGCAATCACAGACGATGGAACAGTTCAGCAAGTCGTGTACATGGACGGAAAGGTTAAAGGGTATGAACCTAGCGAAATACCGAATGATCAGGAGCCAGAACAGTCCAAGCTCGCCAAACACCATCAGAAGAGTTCGAGCAATACCTTCAAAACTGTCCAATGGTTTAACATCGTTTCGGCAGTGTTAGGTATGGTCCAGAAGGGGTTGGTGAACAAGTTGCCGCGCTCCAGAACGAGAGTTGCTATTTGTAATGGTCACACAATAACCACCACAATCACCGAAGATGGTTTTCCAGAACTTGTCAGACCCTACGACCTGATGTGTTGAGAAGGAGTAGGTATGCTCTGATTTTCTAGGGACTATCCACGCAAGAGATCTTGTTCTTACAGCAGTGATGCGGAGGTTTGGCAAGGTACCGAAGGATGAAAGTTGGACTTAGGTCGCATTTATGGACCAGAAGTGGTTAGCATGGTGGTCAAGCAGGACCCTATGTAGCTAGTTGCATGGCACCGTACGCTCCGTTCACATTCTCGAAGTCCATGCCAGCAGAAAATGATGACTTTCTCAATGCTACAATCAGGATCGTTAGATAAGTTGACATCGTAAGCACATTAAGTGGAAGCAAAGAACATAAAGCTCACAATCGCCATGACTATCCATATAACTTCATTGTAATGGCGTATCCCAAGAAGTCGTACATTACGCGGACCTGCCCCTCGTGCGGCTGGAGTAGGAAGCACAGCCTCCGTTCGCATGTTCAACGAGGGATGGTTGAGTTAACTGACGGTCACAGCATATATCACAAAATCAAGTCCACAAACCAAGTCTCAAACCCGCTGCAAATCGGTAATACGAGCACAACGTTGACCAGAAAATAGTAGTTGACTACAAGGACTTTGAGGAAAAGGTGAGACAGATGCAAAAGGGCCTCTGACTATTGGTAGCAGAGACGGTCCTTCACAACACGACATCTATGAATGCAATCTCCTATTGACTGAGCAGGTCCTGCCCTGCGATAAATTCTGATGGATATCCCTCACAATAGTCTAGGTACCACTCTGCACACCTCAGGGCCCTCGTGCATACCGTGCTATCTTGTACCAAATCAATAAAGTCTTTCATCTTACATACGCACTTGGTCGATTGAATCGTTTCGAGGTCTGGGTGGGAAAGTGGGAAAGGTGGCGAGCGTACAAAGACCTTGACGATGAACGGTCTTTGCTGAGCAGCCGCTGGCAGAGAGCAGCCCTGTCAGGATGCTGAGCACTTGATCAGAAAGCAGTGACAATCCTTTCGAACTTGGTGGGCTCACAAGCAGCAGATCAAAATGCTCCAGAGTCTTTCATTGTCATATGGTTTCGATTGCTGCAGGCTCGCTTTCGTGAGGAGCGGTCCGGCCAATGCCAGTTGTTCAAAGTCACTCTCATCTGTAAGGTAACAGGGTAGGGTTGCGAATGGACTTGCTGCTCCAATATTAGCGTTCGTACCCTTGCTTCTGAAGTAGAGAAAGCGTCCACACCAAGGACAGAAACCAGACAGAAAGCGGGCAGAATTGATTCAGATGGATAATGGGCACACCATACGGGGCAACCGGAGGTCCTTCCTGAACATGAGTGAGTTGAAGCTCCAAAGCTCGTCTTCCACGAAGAGTCCTCGACTGCACCCATGTCAGTCTAGACCACTGGCACAATAGGAAATGAAACAGGCGGCAACAGATAGAGTAAGATGACGAGAGTAGGTTGAGGAATCAGAAGTCTTTCTTGAACATGAGTGAGTTGAAGTCGGTCAAGACGATTACAACAACATCAAAGACTGGGACTGTTTTGTGATTGAGGTATGCAGCAACCACGAGACAATGTGTCGCTCAAGACGGTCTTCGCAGCGCCGCCCTGCTAACAGCCGAGGGAAGGCAGGTGTGGATTGTGCTGAGCGCAGATGGTATGTTGTGAACCTTGCTGGGAAAGAAGCATGAGCCGCATAGATCTTTCGCGTCATGGTCTGTCGACATGCTGTCCGCCGTGATAGCTCAGGGATAGCCCGAGTGGTAGGTCAAACATGCCAGACTGTACCGGTCAGCTAGAGTTCCGTGAGCTCAATACACGTATATCACAATCCCGGTTCAATCCATCTCTTCTTCAATGTATGGCTGCAGTTGTGAGTACCGTGTTGATCGTTGAAGTCAGAGGGCGGGTATTGTGGTGTAATTGGTTCGCAGGCAGTGTTGTTGTCGAGTGAGGGAAGGCATTATTGAAGAGCTTCGTATCGTTACCGCATTGACGTGGCTCTAGAACAGGAATTAACACCGCCTGTGGAGAGGAACGAACAGGGATGTAAATATGACTCACAACAGTCGTGTTGGTCTGATCCAAAACAGTTGTCTGTAATCTAGCACACGAAGAATGCTCCTGGGGGCCCACTGGAGCAGCACGGAATGACCAATCAGAGGTGCATTAAGCTGTGTGGATGGAGAGCAGGGCAAATTCAGTGGACCAAGCATAAGAGACAGAGGGGTTAAGGATGGGTGTGAAGTATGCTGGCGTTGGACAGATGTACAGGTGCAGGAAGAAGCTGAAAACGGAATAAAGCACGGCAAACAATCGACAGAGGACAAGAAAAGACTAAGATATCTGCAGCCGCCCGAAGAATAAGCACAACCCAACAAGGAAAGTACTCCTCACCACAGCGAATCAGGACACTGTACCCAGACAAGACATGTAGACATCAACAATGGAAAGAGCTTCATGTACATTGGAATAGTGATAGTAGATACATGTATGCGACGGTGCATCAGGTGTTTTGTGGTCCAATTTTCGAGCCGCATGTCATGGGAATACGATTGACTTAGTGGTGGCATGCTGTTAGCGTATTTCGTTCGAGCGTAAATTGGGAACGTGTAACACACGAATTGTAATACAGTTCTTAAGATATTCAAAGCTGGGTACGAGCTGAACGATACATGAAACACCAAGGCGAAGGCCAAGACGCTGCGTGAAGTCTCCAAAACAGATGCAGCCCTGTCATTGTGCAGCATGCCGCCTTCATGTTTTCGACGTTTCCATCCACTAGAGTTTCGCATGCTAGTGGCTGGAACGCTAATGCGGTGTTGATCTGCGCGTGAGAAACTCTTTTGCGACGACACTCATCAATTGACATGCTCAGACCAGGACAATTGTTGTGCGGCGACGCGGACCAGGTCCTTCTAGATTGACACCATCGTTATGCTGCTATCGAAATCATCACAATGGTGTTCGGACTGGACCACTCCACGAATATGGCTCTGCATTGGAAGCTAGCGGCTGGACAGTGGATGCTTGACGATACACGTCAGCAAGTATATCGGCTGCACAAAGCCCATGTCATGCTGTTGCTTCCATTGGCAAATCCAAATCAAGTTCCTCCTGAATACTGTTGCCATTCCGAAGCACTGTACCCTCGGTCGTCTCGCGCACCTCTGCTAATATCAAGTCACGAAGCTAATGTGCCACAAGTCCCTGGTGCAGGCGCAGGTGAAGTAGCTCATCGTTGGTAGAATCTAGTCGGAAATTATTGGCGTAATGGAAGATATCGCGACCATATCTAGTCAAGCTCATGTACGCCCGCATCCCAACTCTTTCAAACCTCGCTTCGGCTTTGGTAGTCTAGCGTTGGAGGCTTCATTGGTGTTCAAAGCGCATAACTCTGTCGTGGAAGGTATGTTGGCCGAAATGGCGGATCATTAGCGTGCGCAGGTCTTTCGATTCGAGTCCTTGATCCATGTAGTATTCCAGCACAGTCGGCATCGCTGGCGAAGGTATTTGGCTCCCAACCGTAAAGTCTTGCAAGTTATCGATGAGGACTTTCCAGGTTATCCAGAGACGTTGACTGAGGCAAAATAGTATGAAGAACTATAGCTTTCTGGATATGGATGAAAGTGGCAAAATCCGGAGTGATCAAAAACGAGGGCAGAAAAAAGTCGTACCCCAGCCGAGATGTAAAGAAGGAACGAAGAACGACACATGGAAGGACAACCACTTTCCGTATTGCCGTATGAAGGCGCGTGTTTTGACGCGTGTCATTGATGTTTGAGAAAAGCCTCATCTCGAGTTTCTTTTGTGATGAGCCAAACCTTTCCGTTCTCGTGTTCGTCTCATGCATAACGTATCTTGGGAGGAAGCCATACTCCTACGAGCTCTGTCCATCAAAGTGTAGCTGCTATCTCGCATTACACAGGTGAACCTCAGACGATAGCGCTCAGCTTGGACTTGACGTGACCTTGGAAACCTCGTTGAAAGATCTATGGCGTTCAACCCAAGTTAGTCAAGGACCCCTGCATGCTTTACTGCCTGAGCCAGCTCCTCACACCAAATCGCTTGGCTCGAATGCTCAGGGTTTGTAGTTACTGCATAAGTTTGTGATGACATTACATTATTGTTGTGCATTTTTCCGTTACTCTACAACCACGTGGCACTACGGTGGTCTCTTGACACGCGCCCATGCAATGCTCGGATCTAGCGCGTCATTTTCGCGTTTTAGGGCGGGAAAGCCGAGTACCGAAGTTCAGGCAGCCAAGTCAATCCTATTCCTACCTCAAACATGCACACCAAATCCCGCATGTTATTCGGCCATCGTGTCAACTACGTTCCAAATTCGTGAACCTGGTATTAGCCTTTTTCGACACCTTACAATCGCATGGCATCATATGAATCCATTGTTGCTGCAAAACGCACGTTACGTGAAAGTCTGATTCCAAAAGCATGGATTCTCCCCCGTGAGGTCCACGAGCAATACGCCGCTCAGCCAATCACGATATTCCAACAACCCATTCATCCCGCAGTGTCCCCAGGAATACTGTCCAGCCGGGAGCTCGAGCTCACCAACACATACCACGATGCAACTTCAACCCTCGAAAGACTCCACTCCGGCGATGCATCAAGCGAAGAAGTCACTATTGCTTTCTGCAAACGTGCCGCCATTGCACATCAACTAACTAACTGTCTCACGGAAATCCTTTTCGAACAAGCGATCGCAACTGCTCGTGAGCGTGACGAAGAGTATAGAGCCAATAGCAAACTTCGACCTCTCCATGGCCTACCAATGACATTCAAAGACTCATTCCGCATCAAAGGCGTTGACTCCTCAATAGGAATTACAGCGCTGTGCAATCAACCTGCAACAAGCAACAGCCAATGCGTCGATATTGCATTGAACAACGGTGCAATCATAATCTCAAAGACCACAGTTCCCCAGACAATGCTCACGGCAGACACTGATTCCGTCGTGTTCGGCCGTACGTGCAATGCTTACAAGAACACTTTCGGGGCTGGAGGCTCTACCGGCGGTGAAGGAGCATTGATCGCCATGGGAGGGTCACCTCTAGGCATAGGCACTGACGGAGCCGGTTCAGTTCGCATGCCAGCTTTTGTCAATGGAATCATCGGTTACAAACCAAGTGGCTATCGATATCCACTAGATGGAGTTCCTATCATGGGTTCCGGAGTAATGGGATCAACAGCCATAGGTCCAGTATCGGTAGCCGGACCACTAACACGATCCGTGCGTGATGCACAACTCTTCACGAAAATTGTTTCTCAAGCACGTCCATGGGAGAAGGATCCTTTCTTACTCCCTAATCCATGGCTAGACTTGGACGCGCGTATCAACCCTTCTCAGCGTTTCCGCATTGGCATCTGGCTTAATCCCGATCACGTCCATCCGATGCCGCCCGTCGATTATGCCCTCAAGATATGCGATATACGATTAGGATATTGGGGCCACAAGCTGTTTACCTTCGACGGTCCATCTCTTGCCGATGTATGGGATCTACAAAAGCAGTGGGCTGAAGTACAAGACCTCCGCTACCTCCGGAAACTCATATCTTCTGAACCAACAACCACAATAGTCGAGAAGACAAAAATCATACACCCCTCCAAACCAGCACCAGAACTCACACTAGACCGGCTACACGAATTGAACCGTCGTATCGCGGAACTGGTGGTCTCCATGACCCGCGCTTGGAATGCCTGCGGCGATTCCGATGGCACTGGTCAGCCCATTGATGCACTCTTATTGGTCCCCGCTCCCCACCCAGCAATGCCATTCGATGAATACACAGATCTCACATTCACTGCACTGATGAACATTATCGATTGGCCAGCTATAACCCTCCCATTCAATGACGTCGTTAGCCCTGATACTGTCCAGCAGGAGAATTACATCCCGGAGAATGCTTATCCAAGCCAGCATTTTGGTAAAGAGGACGAACGGATAGCCAAGATCTGGAAAGAGAGAAGGGAGGAGTTTGTCGGACTGCCGCTGAGCCTCCAGTTGATTGGTCGTAGAGGCGAAGATGAAAAATTGCTTACTGTAGCACGTATTGTGCACGCGCATATAAACGAAGCGAGTCAAGCTGAGAAAGATGAACATGCTAGATCAATCGTACTGCAAAGTAATGCACATCGTGACGCTAGCCTGGCGAGCTGACAAAGCTTGAGTAATAAGATTAGATCTAGAGGTAAATAAAGCTTCGCTGAACTCCCTGGATGCAAGTTCTTCGGAGTGGATCAGTAGATCTGCTACGGACCAGATGCAACGTCAAGATGGAGTTAATTCGAGCGATGGGACAACATAATATGTTTTCGTGCGCGGCGGAAGACAGCACGTGCAAAACATCTTCCCTACAGATGATCGAGTATTGAGAGTGACACAAATTCCACCCAAAAATTCGTGTCATTGCGGTGCAGATCAAACTGAAGATGACACAAGTTTTTCAGTGGAATTTGTGTCATACGCCAAATAGTTGGAGATTGGTGCACGACACGAAGGTGCATGACACGTATTCCACCGAAAAAGTTGTGTCATATCCAACATAATGCTACATACACTTGGAGACACTAAAGATTTACTGAAGTACTCCTGAGATGTTCGGCCAGCATACCCATCATGAATGGCATGGGAGCTGTAGTGAACATATAGCCTCGACTCCAATACCTCAACTCCTCAATAATCTCTTCGGTACCCACCAGATAGGCTCCAGGCACACCAAAACACTGATAAAACGATCCAAACACAAGAACATTTCTGGCCACCTGACGGAGTACGCTGGCTGTCTCTTTGAGTTCTTGTCGACCTTGCTGAGTCTGGAGCCTTTGCTTGGAGTCGTACAGTAGTATCGTAAGGCCGCGATGAGGCTTCGAAGATGCTTTGTGCCACTCCAGCAGTATCGATAACGAAGCTTCTGTAATTGATTCCGTGTCGAGATAGAGGGTAACCTGCCGATTTTGTTTGATGGCCTGCGAGATGGTACTGGTCATGGCTGAAAAGCATGAATAATACTCGACTGAAGGCTTCGTTTTCTTTGATCCTATCTTGATACCATCCAATACAGTTTGAGCGACATTCTTCGGTAGTAGAAAAGTGTGTTGCTTGTATGATGACATCGGTCGACAAAGAGCACCTATCGTTGAGGTCAATCCGATGTAGTGATCAGTATAGGTCATTGCTTCTGGGAAATCGAGACAACGTGTCAGTAGAGTCTCAACCTCAACATGGATGGAGAAGGTTCCGGAAATCCATCGTGAGCCACCTGTAGCAACTCCAAAAGTTTGGCGTGCTAAGTGACCTGCTTTGATCATTCTTTGGTCATCGGCATCTCGAGTTTGAGTGGCAGTATCGCGGAGAACAAGATCTTTGACGAGCTGGAAGGAGTTCTGGGCTTCAGTATCGTCGTCGCTCGACTCGATGGGAGACCGAGAGAAGGTATTTGGCTGCAAGTTTTGCTTCTTTGCAATTCCTATTTCCTGCGCTGCACTGATAATACTCCTCACAAGAGCGTTGACCATTGCATCATCGTGATCGGCAGAAAGAGAGACACGTATTCTAGACTCCCAGAATTCAACGGCTGGTTTAGATATTGGAGTTGCTAGGATGCCTTTCTTTCGTAGAACATAGGACAACTTTGCTGCAAGGCTTGGTGGACCGGCATGAACAGGAAGTACAGGTGTGATAGCATCACCATACACATGCAAGCCAAAACGTTCGAGCTCTGTTCGGACAAATATTGCGATACTTCGTAGGCGTGCGAGATGTTGTTGTAGTATCGTAGGTTGGTTGAGTATATGTAGGCATTGAATCATCGTAGCTGTGGATAGAGGATCTGTCCCTTGCTTAAGCAGTTCGTCTCTTTTGGCCAAGATAGCAGCTTGAAATCGAATTTTGCCACATACAAGCCCACCAACTGATGCTAAAGACTTGGACAAGGTTGCAGTTCGAATGTCAATCAACTCATCGTGCATCGGAGTATCATGTGTTTCATTCCAGAGTTCGAGACAACCATGACCCGTAGAGCCAAGAGAGAGGATGGAATGTGCTTCATCGACGAGTAGAGTGAAACCATATCGACTTTTGAGGTAGGAGAGTTCGTTCAGAGGCGGAACAGTGCCATCCATGCTACTTCTGGTCAGTATATTCCTAGATGAATCGAATAACTCACCTGAACAGTCCTTCTGTTGCTACCATGATGTTTGCATGCTGAGAGTACTTCGACAAGATTTCTTCAAGGTGCATCATATCATTGTGACGGAATTTGACGACTTTGTAGACGTTGCTGAGGTATGCACCGATGTACATGGAGTTGTGAGACTTCTCATCTAGAAGTAGAATCCATGTCGAATCGAGGATTGCTGCAAATGCAAGAAGATTTGTCATGTAGCCTGTACTGATAGTGGTACAGAAATCTGCTGAGAAGAAAGTCGCCAACTTGTGATGAAGAGCTTTCGTGAGGGTAGGACAAGACTTTGTATCAGCCACAGGAAGATTCTCCAGAGCGAGATGGTGCAATTCTTCGGACTCTGTGGTTGTTTTGTAAAAACCTGCATAATTATGTGATGCAGCGTTGATAACAGTTTTGTCGTGTTCTCCATCCTTGATCGTTGTTGCACCACCACTTTGCCCTGTCAAGACTCGGTCGTTTTTCCCTTTCCAAGTCACCAGTGGTTGCACGACGCGACGGGCGTACTCATGAGATTGTGAGATAGGTTGATAAGACGATCTGAGGTCGACAAATGTGGTACTTGCTACCTGACGAGCTAATATCAGTCTCTCTCTGGTTTTGGCCCATTGATTGATATGCGGTTTGCGCTCGACAGAGAGGGTCGATTTGAACTGTGCAGGGTTGCTATGTTTCTCATGAGACCCAGACTTAGTGGAAGCCCCGCTGGTCTATACAGACAGTTAGAATCAGCACAATAAAATCGGGACGGAACCAACCTCTGAGTCACCGACGTCGGCGTCGCAACTAATCTCGTGTACTGCGACGACCACATGCTGTTTATGGACCATAGGAATGTCGCACGTTTGTACTGTTGTGTGTATGGCAGCCATTGTGGTTGATAGCCTGGGTTCAATCGTTATGGTGGATGGCAACGAACGGTGCTGGATGTTTGAGAAGGTTTATTTGCAGACTGAGCAACATATTAGTAGAACATGGTCGGACCAGGGTGCTGCTGCTGTTGAAACTTTGAGCACACATGTTAAAACTGGAACACGCCAGACACCAGAACGACCAGTCATACTTTCAACCTCCTCAGCCACTGGCAAAGAAAGGAAATACGCTGACATGAATGAGACCCTTGCTCGCTTCTAGCGAGGTATGGGGTGTAGAGAAGGGCTAGTCGCTGTCTAGACCACACAGATATGCTTGCCCATGACAAGTGTCTCGGCTGAAAGCTCCTAGGCATCAAATGAATGGTAGAACTGCAACGAGACCAGTATAGACTGTGGTGGAGGTAGCTGCATGTAGTACAGTCTTGCTATTCTTCCGCTTGAAACAACCATTTCGATGTATTGATTGGAGGTGGACGGTATGTGTCCGGTACAGGGGTGACATTCAAACTGACACTCGTTCTCGCAATTTGGCTCGTACACACTTTCTGCAATGGAGATTAGAAATTGCAAGCTAAAGGGATCGAGAACCTCACAAATGATTCAGCTGAAGTTGATACACAACTGTGTAAAACCAAATCCTGGTAAGGAAAATAGAGCTAAACTGCATTCGTTTGCAGACTTTCGCTTCTGGATTTGGGTTTGCCGGTGTGGTGCGGCTGAAAATGATGGCAGCGATTAAGCTTGCAATACAGTTCGCCAAGAGGTATCTTTGAACGTCTAGGTTGATGGAGCCGCCTTCGACCAGCAGTCAGGTCCAAGGTCCCGAATCAGATGGCCGGATAAGAATACCAACCAGGCAACAGATACACCCGTCGTTCTCGACTAACGTGTTGATGTGGGTGGTATCGGGTTGAACAGTTCTCAAGCTAGCTTGGTACTGCAATATTCAATAACATGAAGTGACAGTTTCGTGCACAATGCAGTAGATGTTGGGACAATCATGAAAAGTGGGGCGGCAATGGATTTCCGGTTAGTGCACCAGTTGGGCAATCGCTACTCTGCAGCATGAACGACTGAAAAAGCTCGGTTCAGAACGCACTTGCCATTTTGAGCATAGTCACATATGTCGTTCTGCCCGTTGAACCTTCCTAATCTTCATTAGCGCCGACATCTTGAACTCGACAATCTCCTACCTTTTCTCAGCTGTAAAGAGGTAATTCGGTAACGTCCTTTTGTGAATGATTTCAGGTCGGCAATGCGATGTAAACATACACGAATGAATATTCAGCATTGCCAGTTTCTACCTAGATCTTACTTACCTGCGGACCTCGCACGCTGAGATTCTGCTTTAGTTTCGAGCAGGCTGAGTATCACATGGTGTAGTTGAAGTGAAGCATTCATGCTACGTTCCTTGCGCTCACCGTTGGGAAGCCGTGCGGTGTCATTGTTTATTCGTGCGTCGCCATATTGTCGTTCATCTCTGCGGAGGATGTGATTGCAAGGTTCATGAGGATTTCCCCCGCATTCAAGATCGGCAGCACAATTAATCCCGAGGTTACATAATTCCAACACTAAGTCTAAACAGGCAGGTGCATTTGCTACTGAATATTGTCAGGTTCGAGCTTGAGCTTCACATTTTCAACTTCGTTTGGTCATCTACCAAGTTGTACGACTTTCAGCATTTTGTTCAGCATCATGTCTCACAATCAGCTTTCAGAGAAGAAGCTTGATGTTGGTGAAGACCAGCACTTGCCAACTTCCAATTTCGAAGCCAACAAGAGCCTATCTTATGCACGAAAAAGCTCGCGATGGGTTTTCTTGGCTACAGCGACCTTCTTGTTGATCCTTTTCTTTCGTCCATTTCAAATCCCGTTTCGTTCATCTGCGCCTTCTTCCGACTTGATCAAGCCTCATCATGCATGTCGGCAAGTACCGGCATTACTGCCAAATAACCAGTCCAAAGAATTGTTGGAGTTGGAGAAGTACATCGACTCGGACAGTTATCGAAACATAAGCATATCACGTCTTTCAGGTGCTGTTCAGATACCTACCGAGAGCTTTGACGACATTGGTCGAGTCGGTGAGGACAAGCGGTGGGAAATCTTTTATGAATTCTCTGCCTATCTCAACAAGACATTCCCCCACGTCTACGCAACTCTTAGAATCGAAACAGTCAACACTCATGGACTACTTTTCACCTGGCAAGGAGATGACTCCAATCTCAAGCCAACTCTCTTGATGGCCCACCAAGATGTTGTTCCAGTTCCCAAAGACACTGTCGGTGCTTGGACACATCCACCATTCTCTGGCTACTATGACGGTAAACTCGTTTGGGGTCGTGGTGCATCTGACTGCAAGAACCAACTTATCGGAATTCTTGAGGCGATGGAGGAACTGATCAAGGCTGGTTTCACACCCAGAAGAACTGTGTTGCTATCATCTGGCTTCGATGAGGAAATCAGTGGACCTCAAGGTGCTGCTCATTTGGCTCCATTCATCCTCAAGAGGTACGGTCACGACGGTGTTGCAGTCATCGTCGATGAAGGTTCAGGATTCGCCAACTTGTGGGGCATGCAAGTTGCTCTTCCTGGCGTTGGCGAGAAGGGTTACACAGATGTCCATGTTACGGTCCGCATGCCTGGAGGACATTCGTCAATCCCACCTGATCATACCGGAATCGGTGTCATGAGTGAGCTCATTTCGCTTATCGAAGCACATCCATATCGCACACACCTCGACGACGAAAATCCATATCTAGGACTTCTCACATGCGGTGCCGAGCATGGACCAAAGTTTCCTTCCAAGCTCAAAAAGCTGTTGTACAAACGGAAGCAGACCAACACCTGCAAACACAAGAAAGACGCTCTTGCTATCGAAGCTGCCAAGGAAGGACCAGGTACCAAATACCTCATGCAAACTTCCATCGCAGCAGACGTTATCAGCGGCGGCGTCAAAGTCAATGCTCTCCCTGAACGAACCACAGCAACAATCAATCACAGAGTCAATGTCGGCGAGCATACTTCAGATGTCTTCGATAGGATCGCACAGCTTGCCAAGCCCATCGCAAAAAAATACAACCTTACTCTACATGCCTTCGACGATGCGGAAGAATCCCCACGTTCAATCATGTTGAAAGCTCCTAACATGCTTGAGCCAGCCCCAGTCACGCCGACAGATGCAAGTGTGCTTTCACCATGGACAATCATATCAGGAACCACAAGAGCTCTTTACGGCGAAGACCTCATCGTCGCACCTGGCATCATGACTGGAAACACCGATACAAAATACTATTGGGATGTTTCGAAGCATATCTTCAGATACGGTCCAGGTTGGGACGGCGAGAGCTTTGGACTAGGCAATATTCATACTGTGGATGAGTACATCTCGGTTAAGACTCATATCAACGTGGTGAAGTGGATGAGTTTGTTTATCAGAAACATGGATCAAAGTGATTTGGAATGATATGGATTGGATACGAATTCTGCAGCGCTCGAACAAGATGGAATGTGTCAGACTCTTGTCAGGACTTTGCGTTAAGTTATGATGCGGGATGAGGCAGGTCTGTCGAACTGAACGATGTTGGAGGAGATGAAGATGTGCAGTGAGGTGCTATTGAATGGATCAATGTCGGTGTATTTGGACAAACATTCAATTTGAACATTTAGACTTCCGCGTGAGTGTCAGACCATTTGGCTAGTGTGAATAGTTTAGAATGAAAAGGACGAAATACGAACATTTTCACGCTGGAACTGTACGGCTTAGTGATAGCTTGGCTTACTGCACCGGCTGGACGTCATGATCAAACTTGCCGTTACTAAAACACAATTAACACTGAAAAACGGCCACTTTGTTGCTCAATGTAGTATGACATAGCGATCTCGGAGTTCAAAAAGTTGTGTTTTCGAGAGGCATTTACGATCTCGAGACGGCGTGTAAACCGAGGTTCTCCAGAGCCGGCGAACATCCGTTTCTCGGAGAACTGAACCTCCAACAACATCACTTCACGATCTACCGTTCATTGCCACATTTGCTATCGTGCTTCTCACATTTTATTGATCTTCCCACGCGAATCATAGAAGTTAGACACTGCTCTTCCATAGATCTACAGCTTACATCTCTCGCTTGAACATAACAGGTTTACAGCATGGCGTCACTAGCATCAGCATCCTGTCTTCACACACCTTTCCGAGCTTCACGCCTCACAACCCACCACATCCTCCGACCATCAAGATGTCTACTACCACAACAGCAACACCGCCAAAGACGACAACCATCATGCCGCCTATTCTCCACATCACAACCCCGCAAAACCGACACAATAATGGAACTAAGCTGTTTCACCCCCGAACAACTAACCGTGCGGGACGCCATCGACAAAATCTGCGCTCAATTCCCAAATGAATACTGGCGAGAACATGACGAGTCCGCCACGGATCCACATGAACTTCATGCCGCGCTGGCAAAAGACGGCTGGCTCGGCATCGCTCTGCCAGAAACGTACGGCGGAGCAGGGCTCGGCATAAGCGAGGCGACGATGATGATGCAGACTATTGCACAGTCTGGTGCTGGTATGGCAGGTGCGCAGAGTATCCATGCGAACGTCTATGCCACGCAACCACTCGCCAAATTCGGCAATAAGGAACAGCTTGAAAAGACAATTCCTGGCATTATCGACGGCAGCTTCCGAACATGCTTTGGTGTGACGGAACCCAACACCGGTCTCGACACGCTCAAACTCAAAACCTTCGCTAAACGTGAAGGCGACAAATATTTGATTTCTGGCCAAAAAATCTGGATCACATGCGCACAAGTCGCGAAGAAAATGATCTTGCTCGCACGCACAACACCGCTTGAGGAAGTCAAGAGACCAAGCGAAGGTCTCTCGATGTTCTGTATCGACCTCACTGACGAAGCTAAAAAGACACCCGGCTCCGGTCTCGAACTGAAACGGATTAAGAAGATGGGCGGTCGTGCCGTGGATGCAAACGAGGTCTTCTTCGACAACTACGCCGTGCCAGCTGATACGCTTATCGGCCGTGAAGGAGAGGGCTTCAAAATCATTCTGCACGGTATGAATGCGGAACGTTGTCTGTTGGCTGGTGAGGCACTCGGTCTCGGGTACGTGGCGCTAGAAAAAGCGGCGAAATACGCGAAGGAACGCGTCGTGTTTGGTCGACCTATTGGTAAGAACCAGGGTATAGCTCATCCATTGGCGGACGCGTATATGAACCTTGAGGCGGCGAAACTCATTACGTATCATGCTGCGAGACTGTATGATAATAGTGCGACGGATGAGAGTATAACGTCGCATGCCATCGGTGTGGCTGCGAATAGTGCGAAGTATTTAGCTGGAGAGGCAGCATTCAAAGCCTGTGAGCGGGCAGTCACGTCGCATGGTGGAATGGGGTATGCTATGGAATATGATGTCGAGCGATATTTGAGGGAGTGCTTTGTGCCACGGTTGGCGCCTGTCAGTAAGGAGATGATTCTGAATTTCGTGAGTGAGAGGGTGTTGAGTCTGCCGAGGAGTTACTAGATAGTTGGCAAACAAACAGAGTCTTGGATTGATCTTTAGGCTGAGTACATACGCTTAGTGGTTTGTGCTACCGCGGAACCGATTCCAGCTATCACCAGTGACACAGTAGTCTTCTTCATTCTTGGTATTTGCTGACCCTGATCAGCAACCAGTTCGGCGATACGAAGGTTGGTAAGCTGTCTGGATCCGTGCTGCAAATGGTGTACAGCTCAGAAGGTTGAAGGCATAAACGTTTGGCATTGAGATCGCAGTCTGAACTCTCAATCTTTCAGCCTTACTTTGCAGATTCAGTTAAGGTTGACCCTTTCCAGTTCCCCGTCGTAATCGACACGAATCCGATCTAGCTCGTGAAGTCTTGCTAGGAATTGGTCTCCATGACTCGCTTTCAGGCTTAGTAGGCTGTAGCCGTGGCATTAGGCAGGCATACGAATCCTGTTGAGTGCAGCAATGGTGGCGGGCATATTGACATTGAGACTGTACGATCGGCGATGTGTGCTGTCTGTTGGGCGTCAGCAGAATACGACACATCCCTACACCTGGATCAGAGTGGCTGAAAGAAAGTGGTCCACACAAGCAGTATCGAGAACGTGGTTGGATGAACCAGCGCGCAAGCACGATGGACTTTTGAAGCACATGTGACAGGTACCAAGCCGGGAAAGCTACGTGGAGATTAAGCTTCAGGGAAGGTCCGACCGGTCAGTGGTCTGTGCCTCCACTGGTCAGGCCATTTTGAGTTGCAGCACTCCAACTCAAATGATTCACGACAGCCCATCTGTGAAGCCTTTGCTGAGCTCGTAAGTCTGTGGAGAACGAGATGGTGGTCAAGTGTTTTAGGTCTTTGCAGTCTTTGATTGTCACTCACGTCAACCATATTCACTTGGCTAGTTCAGTATTAGGAACGTCATAAGATCACAGATTGAAATTGAGGCACAACTCAAATTTGCCGGTTGCGACATGGATCAGGTTCAAGGATCTCGGGCCTTCCCCGGACCTGTTAACCCCACTGCCTCCAGAGTTGCAAGTTCTCATGAGCGTTGTCGTTCTTGAAGAAGCTATCATCAGGATAATTGAGTATGGGCAAACGCTTGCATACTGTGCGCTTCAGATAAATCTTGGGAACGGAACCTGATCGACACAATCCTAGTTGCAGGGCGACGGAGAAAGTCTCTCAGTTATCAGAGAATGTGAACATCCACTAGGGTGACGAGGTGTTTCAATTTGACCGGTCAAAGCATGGAGTGTCTGGAGATGCGAGAGCTGTGAAGGTCCAAATTCTCCTCGCAATATTGCCCCGGGGTATGTGCTGCGCTTGTGTTCTCCAGAAGCATTCTCGGTGGCTTATCTCCGGTTTTGCTTGCGATCATGAGAGCAAGGTCCATGACTTTCGATATGCATCCCGATGACCTTCCCCGTACCATCGCTTCGTCGACCGAGTCAGCCCTTGTACTCAAAGCGCTGTCACCAGCTGCAACGTTGCGATACCATCGACAGAATCATCCAAACCAGAAGCTTTAGCCAACAAACCCGTCTCCAATATCAGTCACGGCATCTCCATCATCTTGGTGACCTTCCTTTCCACCTCTTCACGCATCCTAACCCCCAACAACGTCTCACAATACTTCCCCCTCATAAATATCACAATTGGCGTGTTCTGTGGCCCAAACTTGATCATCGGCGTTGTTTCCAGTGTGAGTTCCATTTGATACCAATTGACATCGGGGTACTGCTTTGCCATCGAATCTGACAATTCTGAAATCTGTGGCGTAAGGGAACGGCATAACGGGCTTGCAGAGGAAGTCACAAGGATGACGATGGAAGTGCGATTGATGCTCGCTTCGGCATTAACAATGGAATCATGTTGCGGCTGGTCGACGATTTGTGTCAAAGGCATTTTGATTACTTCTTATTTCACTCCTTGACTTCTCTTGGTCCGAAAGCCAAGCACGCTGAACAGTTTGTGGTGAACGTGGAGAGAATACCGCTATCAACGCCTACTCCGAAAAACCCTTGTATTTCCAAATCGTCGAAAATGCATACAATGTCCCTGCCAACGTGTCGCTGGCAAAGTGGCAATTAGGAAGGGGTTGCTTTCTCAACGTCCTGCATTGAAAGTGCTCGAGAGCGTGCAGGAAGCTCAGAGGGCGATGGTGGTGCGGTGCTTTGTGGTGTGTTGGTATAGCTGAGCTGGTTGTTCAAAGCGTTGTCATCCTTGAGAATCCAGCCAAGTGAGGCGAGGTGAGAAAGGCGAGTTGATTTTCGGTTGATCGATGGCGAATACATTTTGCTGTGGCAAGGGTGGAATGTTGTTTTCTGAATTGTAGCTTAGCCACCGGAGAAACGGATGAGGGGTGTTGATGAGGAGTTCAAGTCGAGACTCTTAAAGGTGGAAAGCTTCAATCTTCTTATCACAGTGCTCTTCTGCGGTGCCGGGATAATTGTTCGAAGTTGGAGGCCAGATCAGCAGTGATGTAATGGTGTTAGATGGATGGGAGATGTAGCTGATTGTTGAAAGGGACTGGATCACTCCAAATGGATTTCAATGTTTCGTACAACGATTCTGTTGCTAATGATTAACGAGCACACCCGGGAGTTGTTGGTTTGGCATATATATTCACCATTTTGGTTCCCGGCTCGGGAGTGCAATTAATTCACGCCATTATCAGACGATGGTTGAAGACGGGTAGGAGGAGATGGGACTGCCACCAGATCGGGCCATTTCGGAACTAGTCCGCAAAAGACACGAAAATCTTTTGACACGCGACTTAGCAACTGCGGGATGAAGCAAGCATCTCCGTCAAGCCAGATTCTGATTCTCCCCGGTTTGCGTCCTGGAACGTTCGATTTCTTACTGCATCCGACAATAAGCGGAGTTCAGCTGCTATTAGTGTGTTCATCGCGTGATAACAAGCCATAATTGGTAGCTTTGCGGCGGTGGCTTGTATGCAGTTGCGTGCATTGTTGACGGCTTGAAATTTGCAGGAACGACATCCGCAACGAACTGAGGCAACCGCGCAGCCTCGGCCCGCTTCTTCTGTTCTCGCCTTGCCATTCCGGCTCGTTCATTCTTCCACTGACCTCGACATCGGCCTTGCTGGAGAGCTCGTCGTCGTGTATCAACCATATCCCACCGACTCCTTCGCTCGCTTCGAATCTACAGCCACCTTCGTCTCTTACACCTCGAGTCTCGACATTCTACGTCGGACGGCCAACGATTCGTGAGCACGAGCTGTAGACAAATGGCTTAACAATGGCGCCCTCATCCATGCGAGGTTCAATTTTCCTCAGCTCTTTTTTTCCTCCTGCCATGTTTTGTCCTGGTTACTCGCTTCATGCCCGGTCTTTTGCACCCTTGAAGTTTATCAATAGCTGGACTACCTGACACAACTGACTAGATGTACGAGATCAACGAAACAGGTGCGGTCTGACTCCGAAACGACTGACGTTCAACCGTCCACAATCCCACTCCCTCAAGCCTGAATGCAAAGCTACAAGAGGAAGGCATACACGGAATGTCCCAGAGGCAATATAAGACAGAACGCAAAGACAAACGAGAATCAAGGTAGTTCGCACTTCTGTATCCTCAGAAAGCTACAGAGATCAAACACAGTCACAGGCAATGCGTATGCCCGTCCCGGATCGAGGTGGAGCTGGGTGATTTCTTGCCTGTGCGTCGAGGTGACTGATTTCGCTACGTGAACCCCCTTCTTTGCTTCAAATTTGCCACGCGGTGCCCCCATTGACTTGCAAGACTACCGACGATGCGACGAAGACGACTGCTCAGAGCAGTAGAATGGACGATACGTGTTGGTGCTTGAATGTTTGCTGTTTCCTCGTTTTACTAGTGATGCTAACCTGTTGCCGTGTGGTCGTCGGTTACTTTAGAGATATGAGGATTGCTCGTCACATGGAAACACATGTCAAAAAGGACTGTTGGCGATAGCGATGTTGACGACTACTGGCCTTAAGAAGTTTTGGTGAGACTAATTGTCCATAGGACTAACACTCGAAGAATGCGCAGCCCCAACCAGTTCACACGCACAGTCTCATTGCAAGGCAGTCGCTTCGATTTCAACCTGAACAATATTGTTAGCTCTGTTACCTGGACTTATCTTCTTCTTGCAACTGTCTTCTACGCCACGAGAGGAGGCTGAACTTGCCGGAACTCCGAAGGGTAGCTGTTTCACTGCAACACACGCCCTTGCCGGCTTGTGGGTGAACCACTTGGCGTACTCCTCATTCATCTCGCTGAAGTTTTCCATATCGGTCAGAAAGATCTGTTAGGGACTCGACGTCAGTGTCGACGGAATTCCATATGCTGGAAGCACTATGTCGATGGAGAGAAAGATGGGCTGGAATACTTACACCTACACGCACAACTTTCGTCATATCAGAATTGGCAGCTTGAAGGATTGCTTCTATGTTCTGACAGCATGCACGTGTTTTCTCCGCGATGCTACTTTCGATGAGTTTGCCGTTGCTGTCAGTGGGAAGTTGACCAGATATCCTTGAAAAATGTCAGCTCGTGTCGACCATCCATCGGTTGAGAAGTCGAGAAAGAGACGACCGGTATCCGTCGCTGAATATGCTGGAGATACGCAACGAACAATTTTCACATACCAGATCTGTCCAGCCGCCTTGATGGCTTGAGAATAAGGTGCAGCTACGCAAAGAAAGATCAGATATCAGTAACTGGTTGGCATAGGGCAATTCATCCTGGTATGCCACGCACCCGACGATCCTGCTTTGGTAGACACTTTCTCAACCAATTCAGCCATCCCGAAGCCTGTGAGTCAAACGTGTCCAAATTTAAGGGATGCACTGAAAATGATTTGAAGTGAGAAGCAAAAGTTTGCGTGATAGCACTATTATGGACGAGCGGCTATTATAGCAACAGTAGACAATCCACCACACTCAATTGATTTACGGTCATCTTGGGCCGAAGTCAACGATTTATAGCGATATCGAAATCGAGAAAACTCGGTCATCTACAAACGTTCTTTTCAAATTGTCCAGGTGAAAGTAACCGACATCCCACAAATGGGTTGATAGCGATAAAAGTCTCTGACATTTGTCCGACGCGACTTAATCGATATGTCACTCTGTGTTATCAAGAGATTTCTACTCGAATCACGATAGCAGTGGTCTACTCGATCAAATGCGGTAACGAATGCTGCATCCCGCATACGGAATATGGGGAGTGATATGTCGGAGTAATGAAAGTCTCCACCAGTCGGAGTAGCAAACTCGCGTATTGGTCTGTGGTGGCGAAACTACTCAAACCTTCTTAGTCATTGTTCAAGACTTTATGTCTCCGACCGAGGCCTCCTTGACATTTAAGGGCATGATAAGAAGTCCAATTCAGCCATGTTCCTCACACAAGCTGGTATCATATTTTCCCACCTCACCACCTCATCGAACACCACTGCACAATGGCATCAGACGGTTACTTCGACCTGGGTACATTTACATTCCCTATCACAACAAAGAGTTCGGAAGCACAGAAATGGTTTGATAGAGGTATACTCTGGACCTACGGTTTCAACCATGCTGAAGCCATCATATGCTACAAGAAGGCTATCGAGCACGATTCCGAATGTGGCATGGCATACTGGGGTGCAGCCTACGCATCTGGCCCCAACTACAACAGAGTGTGGACTTCTTTCGACCACAACGACTTGAGAGATTCATTGGCACAAAGTTATGACTTCTCTCGCGAAGCACCAAAACACACCTCCCACCTCACACCAAAAGAAGCAGCTCTATGTAATGCGATCCAATCTCGATATCCAGCTCGCGAGCCTCCTTTTGATTTCGAATCCTCCAATCGAAGTTACGCCGAGGCAATGAGAAAGGTCCACAACATGTTTGGCCAGGATGATCTCAACATTAGATGTCTTTTCACCGATTCCCTAATGATGACAGCCCCACGAAAAATGTTTGACACCCATACCGGCAAACCTATTGTTGGGACGCCTGTCAACGAAGTGACAAAACTTCTCGAGGATGCATTGAAGATTCGAGAGTGCAGAGAACACCCGGGCATCCTGCATTTATGGATTCACCACATGGAAATGTCCTCAAATCCAGCTGTCGCCTTGCCTGCGGCTGACCTCTTGCGACCAATGTGCCCAGACGGCGGCCATCTCAAACACATGCCATCCCATCTCGATGTCCTGGTGGGCGACTACAGACGGTCAATCTCCAGCAACCTCGAGGCTGTCAAGGCTGACGAGCTATATCGAAAGCGTACCGGTGGAAAGGGCTTCTACACCTTTTACCGACTACATAACTACCACTCTCTCATCTACGCAGCAATGTTGGCCGGCCAGAGTCGCGTCGCTCTAGAGGCAGTCGACGATATGGAAGACTCAATCACAGACGAACTACTAAAGACCAAATCACCACCACTCGCAGATTGGATGGAATTCTTCAAATCCGTCCGTCTGCATGTATACATCCGCTTCGGTCTCTGGGATGACATCAAAGTCTACAAGCTCCCAGAAGACCAGGAACTATATTGCGTAACGACCGTCTTCGCCCACTACGCTAAAGGCCTCGCCTGGGCCATAACAGGAGATCTCGGAAAAGCCGACAAGGAACGCGCCCTCTATCGTGCAGCCGCCACTCGTGTCCCACCAACAAGAAAGGATTTCCCCAACTACATCAGCGACGAACTCAGAGTAGCCACCGCCATGCTAGACGGTGAAATCGAATACCGAAGAGGCAACACAAAAGAAGCCTTCAAACACCTCCGCGATGCCATCCGCTACGACGACACACTCCTCTACTCAGAACCATGGGGCTGGATGCAACCTACGCGTCACGCCTTCGCCGCTCTTTCCCTCGAACAAGGCAACGTCGAAGACGCACTCCAAGCATACGCCGAAGATCTCGGTCTGGACGACACCCTAACCCGCGCACACACCCACCCCAACAATGTCTGGGCTCTGCACGGGTACCACGAGTGCCTTATTAAACTCGGCCGCAAGGATGAAGCGCGCGTCATCAAGAAACAGCTTGATCTTGCCTCCGCTTGGGCTGACATTGAAATCACAGCGTCGTGTGCTTGCAGATTGGATGTGTTCAAGGAGACTGCTCCGACCGATGGCATTGGCAACGGCGATATCATCGCTAACGGCTGCTGCCACTGAATTTTTCGAAGCGCGGGTCAGTCGGTGACGATGGATGCACTTATTGAACTTATGGTTTACGTATGTATGTATGACTTGATTTTGTTAACAGCAAGTCATTGGTTATGATGGAGCTTTTCTATTGCGTTGTTCCGAGTCTTCAATTTAGCTTACATTTCGTTTGGCGAATGGCAGATAGTACAGCATGGACGGTGAAGCGAGTTGGTTCCATTCATGTTGACGATAGAGATATTAAAAAGTTCGGTGAACTTTAGATTGAAGTTACTCATTCACAATTTCACATTCATATTCTCATTCACATCCTTTAAAACATCGATCACAAGCTGTTGAAAGAGCAGAAAGGACAAGAGATTGACTCGAAGCACGAAGAGGATTCACTACACAAGATCGGAGTATTGTAGCTAACGTAATGTAGAAAGAACAAACTGTTCGTGTCAAGGCGCGTGTCTCGACAATAAATAATCGCGTGCATGCACGAAGTCGCGTGTTCTAATACTGAGTGGAGTGGTGTATGTTCACTCCGACTCAAGCTACAACAAGCATAAAATTCGTCGCACCAGTCAAAATAACATACGTACCACACTCAACGACATCCCGTCACGTTGCATGAGATTCCAGCCACGACTACGCAGTTGCTAGCAAACGACCAAAGTCATGAAGAAGAGGGATGAGTGTTGGCACAGAAAATATTATTTTTGACTACGATTTCCCCGCCTCATCCCCAGGGACAATAACAATTGCATTACTGGGCTTTACAACGACGATCGTGCCTGTTGCTGGTACAACGACGACTGTTGAACTTGAGGGTACGATGACGACTTTTTCGGATACTGGGGCTGCTGCATCTAGGATTGGTGTTGTTCCTTTAGTTGTGGATGTGAGTATTTCAGTCGTTGCTGTTTCGGTGGTAGGTATGCGCGGTTCAGTAGCAATTGTGACTGATCCGGTCGTGGGTACCTCGATTTCGTTTGCTGTCTTGTCTGCCGGTATGGTCGTCTCGCTGATAGATGTCATACTTGTACCTGCTTCGCTTCTAGCCGATTCACTTGTGGCGGTCGCGCTTGAGGCGGCCTCACTTGCTGGTGCCGCTGCTTCAATCGTAGCTGTCTCGCTCGTCGGTGCAGCCGTTTCATCGGCCCGCAATTCTGTCAAAGCACTCACAATCCGCCTGATACCCTCTTCCAACGGAGCTTTTGCGGTAGTAAAAGTCACTCGAAACCAACCATACTCTTCCTCCCTGTATGATGACCCCGGCGCTATATGCACACCATGTTTGGCACATGCTTCAGTAATCTGGAGTTCGCGTGCTGCGTGTTTGTCCGAATCTGGCAAGGCCATTTTCAAAGAGGTGTAGTTCTCCTCTGCACGCCTCTTGTCACACACAAACAAAGGACGGAGATCGATCCAGATGTAAACACCAGCATTCCTAGATATCGTCAGTCGACGTATGGTAAATGATTGTAAAAACTCACATCTCATAGTACTTTATACCAGCATCCTTGAACAGATTAGTCGCAAGTTGGTATTGCTCTTCCATCACCCTCCTGTTCTTTGCGAAGAATTTGGTTCTCCAGTCATCATCTTCTAACATGGCTGCCCAGATGTCGTGAAGAAGGTGAGCGCTCCATGAAAATGGACTATGTCAACATATGTAAGCGTCTGACCTCTAAACAACCCATGTTGACGCTTACCTATTACTTGACATTGCTCCGATTATGCCTTTATTCTTGGTGTATAAGAAGCCCAGCCTAAGCCCGTTCATACAGAAGTCTTTGCTTGCACCGTAGAGGACATGATGCATTTGAGGGTCGATGTGGTCGGTTAAGTCGTATGCTAGTGTTGAAACAAAGGCTGGAGCTTCGGGGATATTAGGATTGTGGAAGACAGATCGGGCGTAAATCTCATCCGATATGAAATGGCAGCCTCGTTCACTGCAAAAGGAGGCGATCTCTTTCATAGTCTCGATGGGCTAATACTGATTAGAGACTGGACAAGATCGGAAGGAGAACGGTGAGCACTTACATAGCATCTTCCAAGTGGATTATGAGGACTGTAGATTTATCAGCGACTGAACAAAAGGAAGTTGTGGCAACAAACTTTGCGATCATCACTCCGCGTACAGTGATACCCTCAGCTTGCGCTTTTTCAAAAGCACGTTCAAGACATTTCCTGTTCATAGCCGGATCGAAGACATCGTCGAGAGCGTTGTATCCCTCCAAACCCTCGAAGTCAGCTTCAACAACAACAGCACCAGTTCTATGTTGAACATCGACCTTGAAACCATTGTAGAACGGTCTTGGAATGATTATGCCATCTCCTTCGTTGCAAATAGCCCATACCACCGAGTCAACAGCACTTGTTAAGCCGGGGGTAATGAACAGGTCGTCTGAAGTAACTGGTACAAGAGAGGCAAACTCGGTCTCAAGAAATCTAGCTGCAGCCCTCCTTAGTCGTAGAGATCCTCGAGGACCTGTGCTGTAAGTCAGATGTTGAACTCCCTCGACACGAAGCTGAGCATGTATAAAATCCTGGATGTCATCGTGTAAAATATTGTTCTCGGCCAGCCTAAGATTGATTGCTCCATTGGGATTGGTAGGTGTCCATGGATCTGAGAACTGCTTTTCACGAAGCCCCCAAATATCTCTGTGTATCATGTTGTAGGCGCCTCTCTGTGACAGGCTGTGCTTGGATGCGGCATCATCGATGGTCAGCGGTAAGGTCTTCGTCGCCATCGTTGCACGGCTGTTCTTGACGGCGAGGAGATTCGGGCACGCAAGACATATCGGAACAATCTGGTTTGATCAATTGTATATACTGGGTTGTGCGGCCAAAAAAGTTGTGCTGTTGTGGTTTTTGCTCGGGGATTGTCATCAAAGCAGAAACACGGCGGAAGGCGGGGAAATCCTTGATCGACTACTCCGATTTTGCTGCTCGGAGTAGTGGTCAACTTCCGAAAGCAAAATGCTGTGAACTCTGATAACGGCAAGCTTCGTATCAATCGTCAAATCTGAACCATGCTAAAGTCTCCGACTCGCGTTCGACTCACAGTTCTCTCCGTTCAGACTTGCACAGCTGACCGAACATGCTGTAGTATTGTTAGGAGAAGTCTCATCTCAAGTCGGAGTTGTTGGTCCGCTAACGGTCTGCCTTACAGTTTCGATTCCTTTCCTGGCCGACTTCCTGGCACCAAAATTCGCAGTAGGCGGGGAGAGAACAGGGGTCCGTACAGATGAAGTCAAGAAGCTGCCGAAGCATGCACTCCACACCAGACCTCACCAGACCTGACAGTCCAGTAAACGAGGAGAGCAGTCACAAATAGAAACGCTGCGGAAATGGTAAATCTCCAACCAATGCCGAGATGATTGATGGATAGCACACACAGCTGTGCCAGTGGCTGCGACCACGAATCCCGTTAGGTAGTGACAGGCTATCGGAGATGTGTCAGTGGGCTTTTTCATTGCTTGTAGGCCGAGAGCTTCTCCTAGCATCAATAGTCAGATGTGGAGATAGCGAGATTTCAACAGAGGACCAAAGGTTTAGAATTGTGAAGGACCACATGACCAAGCATCGACTCGAACCTAGGTAATCTATTTGGTCTTGGTGCTGTAATACGTGTATTGACGAATTCGTGGCGGATGAGGTTCGCAAGCACTTCTTCAAGTCGCCTGGTGTACCACTACCAATCTTCTCCCTGCCCAAGCCTTTCCAGAACAGCGTACTGCGAAATGGTGCGATTTTGAGTGTGGCTAGGTCGATTCTTGCACCGCCAGTTGGGGCTGACCAGGATTTTGGTCCTTGCAATCATATTGTACTTGCATCACGCGTTTGCATTCCTCCATGGGATCAACCACTGTGGGGACAGCCTTTGGTTAACCAGGTCAGGTTTCATCAGCTGGCGCAACATTCCCCTGCCCACCACTTCGACTTCTGCCGCAATGTTGAGGATCCTTTGCGTCATGATGTTCGCGTTCGACTGAATGACCGTCAATTTGCATTGTTTTGGAGGTTCCACATACATACGGACCGCACTGTGTACCGCTAGCATTTCCGCTTTCCTGATTGAGTCTGCAGACATGTCTCTCGTGGCCCCACGCAATTGAGCAGCCCCAGGTGGTATCGGACCAAACGATAGTGATTGGCACTAGTTCCCAATAACGACACTCAACCTGTTGCGTACCTGCAACGACGTGGAAGCTGTTGATAGATCCTTGCGAAATTGTGGTCGAGTCATGCGGCAAACACCGTGCTGTGACAAGCAAGGTGTCTTGCACCAAGTACCGGTCTGGATAATTCTGGCTGTCACGAAGATCAGCAACCAGCTCAGCTTTCCAATTCGAGACGACATCCAGCTTGAGGAAACATGAATTCGGCTTCGTAACAGACAGCGCTTGAGACGTTATTTCGGAGAGGCGCGCGTGGTATCCTACAGGTATTCTGAGCGGTGAAAGTCGCCGTGCTCTTTGAGCAAGCTCGTCGGGAGAGATGGAAGTATTCATACCAATATGTATTCCGCACTCACAAGTCACAATGATCCTCATAAGAGTCAGAACATACTGACACGGAGCATAGATAGCAGCTGGGGAATGGCATTCCAGTCATTGGAGCAGAGTAGCTTATGGTGGGCAACCGTGCCTGTGGGCATTAAGGACTCCTCAATTTTGTGGGCGTGAACTGTCTGTGAATGGATGGTTCTATGCGTCCAATATGTTGTGTCGGCCTTGATTGGAAGAAGCAGTGTCGACGGACTCATGTCTTACATACGAAATAGCTCAGGAAAATGCGACAGCAGAGGATTTTGCGCTCAGTCGTGCGGTTGGACTCGGTGTTGTGTCGGCTCGGGAGGGTACGGGTGGAGGGTAACCGCATAATTGGCAACTCCTTTTGTCCTCCTGATGCTTAGGGCTCGACTGTTGGCAAAGACTGTAGCTGGAGTTGACGGAGGATATTCGTTCGTCTGTAAGACAGATACTTGGTTGAGATTGAGTTTCTCGAGGCAGAACTGCCTGCATGGATCGTTGGGTAAAACCACATTTTTGATCAGCATGGCACGCAGGCTTGATTGAAGGCATGGGGGCCGTCGTTAAAGGTTTCATCCGCAATATCCTGGCAAGTGGGAGATTCGTCGACAGGTTTTGGCTGCAAGGCGTTGACTGTCATCCTCCTTGACCACCAAATCAGTAAAGCCCTGTGGTTGTCCACATGTGTTCTCGGCCTCATGGTATGTATTCTTGACTCTTCAATTGATGGTTGCTCGCATATCGATCGCTTCCGGGTCAGCATACTCCTGTCCCATTCCACACGTAGCGATAGCTTGCTCGATCTGGACACAATGTGTAGAGAGATCGTGCTTGGTCAGGTGGATCGACTAGGGTAGGAGCCAGGCCAAGTGCGTCTTGCGCAGGTGGAAGGATAGATGCTCAACACGACAAGGCCTCGAGGGCAGCAGCTTCATACTGTTAGCTTTCACTAGACGGGTCAAAGTAGGGAAGGTGCACCTTTGTTCTTGATGTCGTTGGTGTTTGCTTCGTGTTCAGATAACACATAAACGATTTTAACCACGTCTACCAGTGTGCTGGCGATCTGAACCCTGACGTTTGAGCATGTCAAGGAGGGTTCTGAATGGGATGACGCCCAGATGAAGGGCTGCGTGATCTGTCCATGAAGTATGGGGAAGACTGATCTAGCATGCTCATCTTCTAACTCAGGTCCCTCTCTGTATTCTCTTATCTGCTCCTATCGTGTAGGATATGCATCTTATAATCTGTGATCGCAGCAGGTGGAGGTAGTAAATCTCTCTCGGCGACAGTGAGTGAATTGCAATTTCTGCGAAGCCTGGGAAACGAGCGTGGTGGTTCGTTGTTTGTGCCAAGCCAGATGGACTGCGAAGCCTGGTATATCATACCATGTTCCGATCGACACAGCATATCACGGCAGTAAAGTAGTGGTTAGAGGACGGAATATGTTCAAAGTGCACTTTACCAAAGGTGACTCAATTGGGGAAGCCACGAGCCAGACCCCAGTCTGCACGCGTTAAAACGGCGGGGGTTTGCTGACCAATCGTACCTTCCCAAGTTCACCTTGTAGATCTTTACAATGATCTCCACGGCTGTTAAGCGTTTGCTAGATAATTTCCCGTACCTCCATGATGACAAGAGCCGCATCTTGGGTACGAGCTCGATATGTGAGCCTGTGTCATGCAGAAGCGTACTCGTCTCGCAGCTTGCGATCCATGCAGGCGGCTAAAATGGGCTTGTGATCACGCCAAGCCAGTATGTCTTCGTTGTACACGTTCAGGCCGTTCCGATTCATGCACCTATCGTGAGAAACCTTTCAAGAAACGCCCTTTTTCGAGAAATACTCAGATACAGTATGCCAGTCCTTGCCACTTGTAGCTGCTGCTGACCCCTCTCTAGACCTTCCCCGAGAGCCGACATCAATTCACCAGAAGAATCACCTCCAGCTGAATCAGCAACAGAACAACCACCACAGGAACATCACTATCCCAATGCAGGTCATCAAGGCATATCTAGCTCGGCAAACATCTTTGCTCATCTTTCTCCCTACCTCGAGGTCACAGCCACACACAACAACTCTACTGCCGCCGCTACTTGGAGCAGTCCAACGCATCTGTCATGTCCACCATTACACCACCAGGTGCAATTGCTCGAAGAGTTGTTGAAGTCGATCGAGGTGAACTCAATCAAAAGTCTGATTGACTTCTGGCTTGCCAGGAAAGCCTCTCTCAACCTTGGTGGCTTATTTATTGAGGTTTGTACTCAGACATTGCAATTACTGCTGAAAGGAAAGCTATTCGGTACAGACGATCTCGCAATCATCGCCCGAAACTTGGCTGCTAACTCAGCTCGGCCCCTAAACCTCTCCGCATCCTCTTCTCCCAACGATTTAGCCGGCCAAATTGGCGCTGCCAACGCAGGATGGGAAAGCATTGCCATGGCATTAACCGTAGCAGGTAGAGCCACAGCTGACATTCCCTTCTTCCCTCCACTCTATACTTGCCACACCGAAATGCGTAACTACCAACGCTCTTTGGCAGATTTGGCGGACAAGTGCTTGGAAATTGCCCTTTCACTCGACTCAATGAACGAGATTCAACTCATCTGCCAGTATGAGAATTTCATCCTCCGATCTGTCGTCGATGGCGATCAAAGTGAGCTTGCCCCTGCTAATCTGAATCTCGATACTGACTGCAATCAAGGTTACAATGTATGGCGCCGCTTGGGCGACGTAATCGGCTCTCTCATGTTCCTCGGACTCAATGAAACGATAGCTGACCAACCTACAATACCCACCTTCTTTACCGAACTACGTCGCTCGATATTTGCACAGATATATTCCGACGACAAGAACATGGCAGTCTTTCTTGGACGTCCTCCAAGATTAAATCGAAAATTTTGTTGTTTCCAACTCCCCAGTACTGCTCGCGATAGACGACATGCCAGCTACGTTCTGCAAAGCCCTATGGCGAACGCCGAGTATGCATTCTTCGGTCCTGGTGATCGAGCCGAGTACGTCACTGGACTGTGCTGGACAGCTTGTTGTGCCTCCCTCAAGGAGGAAATTCTTGAGGCTTTGCAGGAATACCCTGATCAATCTGAAGATGCAGGACATCGATTTGCGTAAGATTTCGCAACATACACTTCTTTCAATGCTAACGTGAGAAGGGCTATTTGTGCTCGAGCAGAAAGTCTTTGGCACTCGTTGCCCGATCAACTTCGTCTCCAGAATAGTGTGGTGCCATATCAAGATCGATCGTCTTGCGAACGTGATCTGCTCCTCGGCATGCGGTTGACCTTCTTACAGACCTTGTTTCTTACCAAGACGGTCGCCGTCACTCGAGGGAATCTTACATCGGAGAAAGAAGAGCTTGATTTACTTCAGATTTCGCGGGAGATGTTAGCACTGACCGTCGAAGCAGTGATTCTACGCGATCAGTTAGTGAACTCGGGTACCAGTTTGCTTTGGAAGGTAACGTATCTCCAGCTGCCGTTGGCTTGTTACTGACTCAGATGAGGTGGTTCACTATGGTCTTCCTGCTGCTGGGATCGTGTGTCTTTTCATGCTTCGTCCTTCATTCTGGCAAATCGACCCGCAGATATTGTCGGTATCGAAGCTTATTCAGGATCTCAGTGTTCTAGCTTCAGAGGTAGAAATCGGAGGCCTTCTACAGGTAGGCTCACCAAACTATGCTTTACTGTATCGAGCTTCGCGAACCATCCGAAGTCTACTTCAAGTCACACTCTCCCCTAATGGACCACTCGCCAAACAGCACAGGACAGAAGAGCAGGACATACATATCACTGAACAAGACCCCCAAGCCAACATGATGTTTGCTCCATTCGACATCATGCCAAACACCAATCTTTGGGGTTTCGAACAGGATTTCTGGCAGGATTTGGGTGCTCACTCCTCCTTACTGACAACATGCATGGACCCGACCTAGGATCGCAGGCAGGTGCACTGTCTGGGTGTTCACATCTTTTATCACAAACACTAGTTTACCACAAACATGTTGAACAACCTCGTCCTCGAAGGCAGTCCACACACAAAGAATGTCATGCACCTACCAATCAAAATTCGAGGTGGGTTCAGTCAAGCTCGACGCATCTGTTCAACTCATGCATCTGCATGGTGTATCAACGACCACTATATACGCTGGTTCAGGGCGCGGCCTTTCTGGGCGACATGTTTTCTTGGTTTACAGCAGAGCCTCGCGTCTTCATGATCGACAGCTAGCCCCGCACTGATTGTGTTGAACAATTCTGGAAAGTTCTTCAGCAAGGTGATTTCGCAAGCTGCTTGTTTTAGTACGGGTTTCAAGCTTGTACGACTATTGATTTCGATCTGGTAATCGACGTTTGAATCTCCGCTCGTATGCGATCCAGAATCTGTGCTGCAGACTGTTCCTTTCCGACCATACCGACACCCGAGCCTGCCCAAATAACATTCCAACGGCTATCACGAGAACGCATGCCAGTCTGGAATCTCTGACAAATCTCTCTTTCAGACATGCCATCTTTCTTATCCAGATAGCTCTGGTTCACCAATCCACGACCATCAAAAATCTCAGGCCAGCTATCAGCTCCCCAAACAAGATCGAAAACTCTAGTCCTCACAGTTGCTTGACCACCATCCTTCGCAGCAAGTACAAGTGCTCTATCCTCCTGATCGATATGCGTTTCGGGTGCTGCAAGAAATGCTGTTCCCATAACAACACCTTGCGCGCCCAGGACTAGCGCTGCGAGAACCGCTCTTCCGTCAGCAATACCACCTGCAGCAATAACATACGTCGAATCAGCAAGACCAGCACTCTCAAGTGCATCACACATCTCCGGCACCAGCGAAACAACGCTAGCCCCACGCTCATGACCGTGCCCTCCAGCATCAGAACCCTGCATCACAAGTCCGTCAGGTCGACACAACTTAGCAACCTGTAATCCCAACGACACACTCCCAAGCTGAACCCATACCCTGGTACACGGCGAAACGCGTCTGATCTCCTCTGTCCACAAACCATACTCGCTCATATTATGCGCCGCAAATAACCAAACCATAGCAGGTTTATGCTTGGCCACGAGCCGCGACCACGCACGCAAATCAGCCCCGAACACAATAACTCCAACACCGACAGGTAAAATTCCATCAACAGACGATGTCTCAATATCTTCCAACAATTTCCGCGCCCGTGTTAACTGTGCGTCCATTATTGGCCCATTATCCAGAAACCCAATCTGGCCTAAGCCACCGGCTCGTGTGACTGCGACAGCGAGCTTAAATCTCGCAAAGCCGCTCATGGGTGCATTAGCTATTAGCGGTGTACGACACCAGGGAAATTGCTTCTGTGGTTCGTCTTGTGCAGCCATGGTTGAGAAGAGGCACGAAGGGCTACAGGAGTATTTATCCAACCATGAATACACATAGCATTAGTAATGATCAATCAGTAAATTCAGTACAGAGTGGATCAATGGCGACTTTTTGAGAATTAAAACCATGACAAGCATGCATGGAGGATATGTTTATGTAAGGAACTAGTTATTCTGGGAATCTGGGGGTGTGCTCGGCGTGTTTCGTGCCAATCGAATGACTACGCCGATGATTTGCGCTGTTTTATCCATGGAGAGATGCGTGAAATTATGAATTATCACGTGACTGCTGTGTTTTTGACTACTATATGTACATGTACAATGTTGACGATGATGCCCTTCGGCAGGACTAAGAAAGTGGTTGATGGATTGAAAGGGGATATATTTCAGTGCAACAGTCCAGGTTGAGAAGATCGTCACGCTTCTTATGCTATAATGTAATGTACATATTGTACATGAACAACTGCCCGCAAGCTACTTTGCTACAGGAGAGTCACCCTCCCTCTGATCCTTTCTCCTCCTTCACAATCGGCTATCAGTTACTATGGCCGAATTGAGACTTCAGAGCTGCGGCCTGATCCACTCGCACCGCAATGCCATGATTCATTGACAGGGATAAAGCGTGAGTCAAGTTGGCAATACCGCGCTGCGCTCTCTTCTATGTCACGTCGATGCCCAGGTTGTGTTTGTTAATTGGTTAGATGCGCTTCACAGCGTCTCTTTTGTTATTGGAACCGTGCGTAAATGTTTGTGTTCGCTCCTTGGTAAGCCATTCTGTGTCTTTTGAACGGTTGGGCTGTGTTGAGTTGAGTTGGGCAGTGCGATCACAAGTTTGTGCCTTTCTTCCCCCAAGGTTGCCGAATTCTTGTCCGCTACTGACAAAGAGATGGGTCGTCTAGCAAGCCGGATGGAAATATGGGGTCGCTGAGGGCACATTCGGCGCTACCGAGACTTTGTTTGAATGGCTGAGGAGTCATTGGTGATTTATGTCCTGCTCTGGTACGCGCGACGAAATGTCTTTCTTGTGGTGGGAAGCCCTCTAATTTGCTATGGAGTTACAGTTTCATGCGTGACGAGCGATGTAGGCAACTCGAGCGATAGTGGTTGTAGGTAGCCTACTCTATCTGGCGGAGATTAGAGCTACAGTCGACTCGGCTTTGCTCGAAACTTGCACAGCAAGCTTGCATTGGTCGGAGCTAATGGACGAATTGCTCCCAATTCGTCGCAAGAGGTTGAATGTCGATGCTGTGGCATATTGTCGGAGATGCGGAGATACTCGATAGCAACATCACTCTCTCAATTAGGGCTAAATGCTGGCGTTGCCCTCCTTTGAAGGATCATCTTGATCAGTGATCGGGACTAGTGTGTACTCCGTGCTCTTCACAGAATGACGACGTCGAAAGAACCAGAATGCTATGCCGGCAGTAATCAGTAAGAACGGAATTAGTACCAGTATCGCAGGTAAAATTCGTTGCTTGTTGAAAGCCCAGCTAAAGCCCCTGTCATCACTAGGTAATGCCGTTTCATTGACGGAAATCATCGATTGATCACTGGAGTCAGCCTGAGGAGACGAGATGCAAGCTTTGGCTGTATCGATCGGTAGGTGCGCGAGTTTATTTTGTTGTTGCAACTGAAGGGGCGCCTCGACAATTGTTGCCACAAGTCCAGAATGGGCATGCCATTCCATATGGCAGTGGAAAAGCCATACACCAGGGTTATCCGCTCTGAAACGTAGAACTGCACTACCCCGATCCTTGATAAGGAGGGTATCTCTCCGCAGAGGTATCGGAGCAAAGTCCGTTTCGGATACTGGATCTTTACCAGCCTTGACAGCCGATCGGTGCAATACTTGAAAGTTATGGCCATGCAGATGTATGGGATGATCAGTCATGTGCTTGTTGCGGATTTTGATCTCGACTACCTCGTTGTGGTCGAGAATAAACGGTTGAGATGCTGAACCATATACTGCGGCATTCGTGGCATTTTGACCTGTTGTGAGTGCGGCATATAGAGAAGGAATTTCAGGAAGTTGATAGGCGTCGCTGTTGAACATCCAGTGCGTGATGCCATCTGCTTGTCTGTGCATATCTATTACAATAGAAATGCTTCGATCAACATGCTCTAGCAACGGCTGCCTGTCCAAAGGGACAAGACTCATCTCATCGAAAGTAAAAATTCCATCATCACTACCAAGAGAAGATAGTTCTGTAGACTCATTGTACACAAGCCAACCTTTGACAATAGGTGCGGGAGATTCTTGGTGCCTCCATGGTTGCATATCCAATTCTGCGACCATGGCGAAATTCGACCATGTAGAATTCTTGGTGGTTACGAGAAAACCATATCTCTGCCCAGCAGCCAGATTGATCTTTCTTGCCTCTGCAGGTTGGGTATAGACTCCATCAACTTCAACGATTGTCATTGTGTGGTTTTCAATCCAGAAAGATTGTCCTGCAATAGCACCGATATTCACCAGACGAACGAGATATGTAGTTTCCGACCGTACTAGAACTTTCAGATTTTGAGTATCGTTGAGAAGAACGCTGTCAGGAAATGGATCGTGTCTCATCATACCAGGTGCTGTGTCGTAGTTCTTGATTAATGTGGAACTTGGTAGATGATACCAATCAGAGACAGACAAGACGATCTCCTCTTCGTATTGACCTCGATATGGCGATTCCGGATCCCTTATGACGATGGGACCTCGAAGGCCATCAGGATATTGCGATTTAGTATGAGAATGATACCAATAGGTTCCTGGCTGTTGGATAGAGAAGTCGTAGGTGAAGCTTGTGCCCGGAGCGATAGCACACTGACTGACATGACTCGTGCCATCCATATGGGAAGTGCCATTCATAAACAATCCATGAAAGTGTAGGGATGTGGATTGATCGCGGAGCCGGTTTACAACATTGATGAGGATGTTATCGCCTACATCAGCGAAGATGGTAGGTGGCGGCCATTGACCATTGATCTGGATGACTGGCCGCTCCAAACGACCGTCCGGATTTGCTGTTCCCCACGCAACGACAAAATCATGGCTGATAACACGAGAATATGAGGCGCGTGAAAAGAACAGAACAGCCACGAGTGATATGTAGAATGAGATGTTCATGGCAAACACGAATTCCCACCCGCTGCCCTCAATCCGAGTCGTGGGTGATGCTGGAGGATAAGAATGATCCAAAGAGTTGATTACAGGTCAAGGATGATTTAGTATGCATTTGAAGAATTGTCTCCGAATAAAGGAGTGACGCCGCATTAAAGTTTCGGATACTTTCCAGTTTGTGGACAGCGTGAGTGCACCTACACTACTACGTACTCCGTACAATAATCCCGATCCGCTTTTCAAAAATAGCACATCAAACTCTAGAATGGACGATGGTCAACCCGGATGGAACAAAACCATACAGGTGTGGTAGCCCAAATTTGAAAGATCATAACATCGTCAACATGGTGCATCTCCAATATATTCAAAAACGTGGACGCTCTTCTGACCATCCCTGTAGCAGCTCCAAGCTAATTTAATAGACCTCCCAAATCTGCTGGCCCATAGCAACAATTCGGTTGAATAGCTCATCCCTCTCCGCCAAAGCTGTAGCCTTATACTCATGTCCGTAACGATCAACAATGCTTATGCTATCCTTTACCTCTCGATCAGTAGCCCATCCAACAATAATTCTACCTTTCCATCCTAGACCGCCAACTTTCTTGATCTCTGCGATATCTTTGATAGCCACAGCCCATTCAAGCTTCTTGGGCGATATTGTTTCCACGACTTCAACACCATCGAGTTCTCTCGTGAAATATACGCATGGACTCTCTGGATGATGATGTGAGGCAGGCGAGACAGATGAGTCGACATAAACTGCACCCTTGCGACCTTCGTGACGGCCTCTATACTCAACTGGCCCATCGAAAGGCTTCTCCTGCATCTCCTCTTTGGTGGGTAGGATTCCGAGTTTTTCTTTAGCGTGACCTGATCCAAGCGCTGCCCGAGCAGCATCTGCAGTAAGTTTGGTTTCTACTCCGGCAGCAGTAGTATGTTTGAAAACCGACATGATCTTGGCCCCAAATCCGCCTTTCTTTTTTGGTGCTGCACCATGTTCGTCTGCATGTGCTGAACCTTGACCAGCCTCTTCGCCAGGATGGTCGACAGTGATTGCATCTTCAATCTCGCCTTGCGAAGCATCAACTCCGGATTCGGCAATAAGCGCATGTTTGTCAAGATCAGCTGGTTTGTCCGGCGGCGGTGCGCTGGTAGTTGGTGGTGGCGGTATTGGTGCACGGTTGGCTTCACCGATTCGGAGTAGTGTAATGGTAAGTTGAGCATTGGTTGGTATGCCTTTAAGAAGGGTATTGCGAAGTTCGAGGTATTTGGGCCAGTCAGGAATCTTCTCGTTGAGGAGCTTGATACCGCGCTGTTGCAGTGGATCAGTAAAGAAGATAGCACCAGTCAAAAAGTATGTGCCTTTCACAACCCAAACAGCTTTGACGAAGAATGACATTAACAGCAATGGAGCGAAAATTGCGGCAAGTTGTAGTCGTTTGTTTTGATCGAACGGTGGTGTTGGTGATAGTGCATTTGCGAAACGTTCCCATCCATCAGCGACATCTCCTACAACGTGCATTGCAGGTCTCATCTTTGCCCAAACAGCATCTTCCATGGGTTGTTTAGTCTTATCGTGGCGATGATCTGTTTGTTCTCCTGAAGCTGACGCAGATGCGTCCGCAAGTTTCGTGACCATGGCTGTAGGATCGGGCGCATCTTTATCGAGCTTCTTGCTCACACCTTTGTCGTGTTTACCTTGTGGCTCTCCTTTCTCATGTTTTCCGGCAGCACTGCTAACAGCCACGGAAGTGAAACTAGAAAACAAATTCGATGCTTCTTGTTCAACAGCTTCTCCTTTGTGCTTTTCAGGCGCTCCAGTAACGCTGTCATGACTTCCCAGCACACCGGCCTTTGGTGTTTGAACCCCTCCTGTTTTTGAATCGATGAGGGCAATCGGCGCAGGTGGGAAGAGTAGATCCCGAGCCTCGGGTACGGCAGTAAGGACGATCATGGTAATGAGCATTGTAGGGACAACCATATTGAGGATCCAAGCAAGGAAGTAAACTCCAGCAAAGGCAGCTGATCTCCTAGGCTCGCGCCATGATCGCAATCGGACGATGTGCTTACCGAAGGCGACCATTCCAACAATGACGGTCATGTACAATCGTTCGACATTTGCTCGTAATTTTAGAGGTGAGAATTCGTCTTCGTCGGCGATATTCATGTCAAGTCCGCCGGGGGGTGCTCGTGGGATCGCCTTGACATGGTTTGTTTGCTAGACGCATCAATTAGGCTTGTACTCGTCTTGAAGAATGGTCTACCTGCCTTGTTGAATCTTCTTATCAACATCCATAAATCTTCATTGCTTATGCCTCCAACCAGAGTGTCTATACTCTTAGCATCTTTTTGCCAACCAAGATTTGTGGTTGTGTCCTCCTTACCGGCCAATTGAGCAGTGCCTTGAAGTTCATGGTTTCCCGTCGCAAGTTGATGACTTGTTGTTGTATTATGAGCAAGCGGCGCCTTGCCAGTAGCACTGACTGGTAACCGTGAATGGATCAGTCGCTGTCGTAACTGGTCGTCGAGGGGGTTGCCTCTGATATCACCCGGAGGTGTGGTGCCTCCATCTGTAAAATAATAGCCTGGAGCCGGCATCTTGGTTGTTTGCGAACAGAGGTCACTTCAACTCAAAAGGCCAGTAGAGTGAGGAGAAAGTAACAACACGGGTAACAGAAACCTACAAACTGATCAGCAGATTCTAGTCCTCATCTGGTGTGTTCTGCAGTATAGCAATAGCGAGGCATGTGCTTTCCCTGATTCAAGCACATTCGATATGTGCTTGTCCGTGTTTTGACACATACGTCATGCCAATGCAAAACGCGGTTGAACATTGAGCAAATGCAGACGCAATCACCTCCATCGTCTTGTCTCACCCCTGCTGAATCACGTTACGGGTTTGACTCTGCAGTTTTCTGGTATATCTGGATACTCAAGCCATCGCTTCGCACGATGAGATATGCGCGTTTCGTACGAATCCGGCAGTAATGAAAGAGGTAGTGATTTAATCCCATCTGCAGCGGCGATGAGCGCATCACGCGTGCTTCAGTGCTGGACCCGGACAATTGCATGGTCGATCAATGTTGCCGCCTGTCTCAACGCATGCTAGTAAATGGTTAAGCAATTTGTGGAACCAGCATAGACTGGCTGCAAGAAGGAGAATATAGTCGCGTGATGGCTTTTAGAAAAGGTAAGGTACGGCAATGGTTGACTACTGGCAGCCTTGTGTGTATGTCTTGTTACAAGATTTTACAGATTTGCTATGCATAGAAGTCATCAAAAAGCTGAGTTCATCAGGAGCAGCGTCTACTTCAAACACAGTAGCCACGATCACAGTTGGTCGTCTGCATGAGCTGATACCTGCCACCTCTTCACACATACAGAACCGAGTTGTCGCCTTCTCTTGACAGCATCATCAGGCCTAGGCATTCATCCTCGTCGCACTTCCAATTTCACTCGTCCTCCTTTGCACTGTCTGCTTGCCAATCTCATTCTTGTACACCACCGGGCTGTTATCTATCGCTTTTCCCTCTTTCCTCCAATCCTTGATATGCTCCAGAATGATTGCAGCAGCACTCTCCGGTGTGTCTTGTCTTCCAATACATTCGACGAAATCGCCTTCTGGGTCCATCACGTAGAAATAAATACTGTGATCCACCAGGTAATCTTCTTCACCGGGCTTCAAATCTTGTGGTGTCGAGAAATACACTCGGTATGCTTTACATACATCTTTAATCTGTTGCCACGTGCCAGTTAAGCCCATAATCTGAGGATGAAATTCGGCAAGATAGGATTTGAGCACCGCCGGTGTGTCTCGTGCTGGATCGACGGAGAGGAAGAGTGGACGAAAGGTGTTGGGTGTTTTCTCATTGAGGATGTCGATGGCTGCCGAAAGTTTATCGAGTTCGTCAGGACAGATATCAGGACAATGAGTAAAGCCAAAATATATCTGAGATAAGCTGTTAGCATCTACAAGCTGTAGCCTCGAGACGGTGCAAGTGTTGTGTCGTTGAATTCGTGTCGCCACCTTTGTGTTGTTCCACCGGGATGTGTAACTTACAATAGCATATTTTCCTAACAGATCCTTCTCAGTGAACTCTTTACCATCCAGATCTCTTAATGTGAATGGCCCTCCAACTTTTGGTTTCCCATACCCTTTACTCATCTCAACAATCTTTTTCCTGTCCATCCGCGCCTTTTCATATTGAAAGTATGCAATGAGCACCAAACCGGTACCGATGAACAACGCCGCTGATCGCAGTGAGAAAGGCTGTCAGACATGTAAGTGGATTGTTGTAGACGTACCACGCAAAGCTATACGTACGCCTGTGCGATGTCGAGTTCGACCACCATCATCATTTATCTGACTGCGAATGGAGGAGGAGTTGAAAGAACGTTTGAGACGAAGGCATTGGGACGATAAAGGCTGTGGTTGCCGTCGCAATGGTTGGGACAAACTTGTGAAGGTTTTACTGGGAAAGTTATGCGGTATCTGCGATAGCCGGAGTGTGTTGGTTGCTGCTCTATGTAGTGATCGTACTAGTGAAGGCGCTGAAGATGCCATGTTTGCGACGAGGATAGAAGATCTGTGATGACTCGAGGCGTTGCAACAGGACGGAAGGGTGAATGATGCGCAGATGTGTAGAGTAGCATAATTGAGACGGGAAAACCTCGGAACGACAATAAGAAGGCACGATTTAAACCATTACTATGGTTATCAATATGGATTTCAAAAGTACTCGAGTTTCCCTGGCGAGCTGATATTTTGAGACAACTCAGATGGAATATCATACAGTTCTTCAGACATTCACGCGTACAGACTTCTAACTCTTGTCTGAGGTATTCACAGTTTAAATCTCTGGCCGAAAACATTACGCGTGAATAAATTTCAATTTTCACCAACATTCGAATTCTAGAATGCATATCAGCATGCAGTAGACACTGGAGAGTGCTTGTGATCCGTCTCACATCCATAAAGCCTGTTCATCATTACTTATCCTCTGTCACAGATAGAGGGTTTGAAGTGAAGGTTTTGATAGTATCTCAGATGTGTACCTGCTCATCAGCTATGAAGGTCTGGAGGTGCCAAAATCAGGTCGACTGAGAAGAGAGCAGCTGTGGGTAGATATTCATGAATTATGAAGATACTATTCACTATGAAATGGTCTCGTACAATACAAAACGAAGGCAGATACACCAGGGGTATCGAAAAGTTCAACTTCCAACGCCATAATATCATCCGTACATGATAGCAACATTCATCATCAATTCCTTGCGATTGCATGCTCAGATGTTCTCAATCACACGTGCATTCATTGCTTGCTGAAAGCCGTCATCGCTATCCATATCAAATTGCTGTCCTCGACTGTTTGATGGACCAGCTGTACTGTCAGCAGCAGCAAGAGATTGTGTGGTCATTGGAATGCTTTGGTTTTGTGCAGGTAAGAAGATGACCTTGCTGTTTGCCGTCTTTGCCATGGCTTGCATAGCCTCGAGATATCTAATTTGCATAGCAGGTGCAGAGCTCAAGATATCGGCTGCTTGTCTCATCAACTTGGCAGACTCAACTTCAGCGCGAGCGGCGATAACTTTGGATTCACCGATCCGTTTGGATTGAGCGGCCATTGACAAAGAGTCCTGAAGATCATTGCTGAAGATGATATCCTTGATCAACATAGATTCGACTTGAACACCCCAACCAGCTGCAACATCTTCGATGATCTCTCCGATGGATTGTGCAATCTCCTCTCGTCGTTCAATCACGTCTTGTAAGACACGAGCACCGACAACATGTCGTAGAGTTGTCTGGGTACGCTCAATAAGAGCTTGACGGACATTCGAAATACCGAAAGCAGCTTTGTGAGGAGATATGATATGATAGTAAATGACAGATGTGAGGTTGAGCGTAACGTTGTCTTTTGTCATGCAAACTTGTCTCGGAACCTCGACAATCTGAATCTTAACGTCGACCTGGACAAGACGTTCGGAGAGAGGATTGATGTAGACAAGACCAGGGTCAACTGCTCTGGAGAATCGACCGAACTTGGTGACCAGACCGACGTTACCCTGACTGACTGGCTTATATGGGTTTGGACAAACGATGCAGCATGGGATGGAGCCACAAGCACCAACGCATGATCCGAGAGTATTGACTGCGCATTGTTAGGGAGTTCCGTGTTTGTGGAGAGCAAACTTACTCATCGCGCCATACCACCCATGTTGCGACTCCTGCTCGTCACCTTGAAGCTGTTGCGCATACGATGGCTGTAGATCTTCTCGTCTCGGTGGTTCGACTTTGATGATACCACCATTGGTAGGACGGAAGCCGACGGCAGGACCGTTTGTTGCCTTGACCTGGTCGCCAGTATCAACTGTGTTACGTGGGGAGTCCATTGTCGATTGGGACGGAGAATGTAAAAGCTGCTGAATTGAAGACACTTTGATGAAATCGAAATGAAGCTCACGAGTTTGCCAGGAGGATAATCAAGGTAGAGTATTTCAATTGACAGGTGCAGAGGAACATATATGTGGCCACTTGATGGACGAGCATATAATCACTGTTGACGCGGCAATACAGAGGATTGTGAAGTGTAGCATGTCATTAACGTGCACTTGTCGTGTCGCGGCGCGAGTCGAAGTGGGGAAATCACAGAAGGTCGAATGAAAGTTAAGGCTGTGAGGAGTCAGGTGCCTGCAAAACCCTTCTGTGATCGACCACGGGGCAAACTGGTTGCGGGAGTTTAAGCACCTATTTCTGGTGTTAATGCGCCAGATCTATTGGTGCTTGCCTAGCTGGGTTTAGAACACGAACGAGGAGAGGCAATTTTGCTGTTAGGCTTCCCTGTCCACCCCAAACATCCTGGTCAATCGTGGTGATAAGCTTTTTCGCTTTCCACTCGAAATCTGCCTCACAATTCTCCCCCTCAGCTTGATCGATTAAGCATTTGTTTTTGTGGCAGTGAGCTCAGGATACTGTCAGATGGAGTTTCCTTTGTCCTTTCTTCTTTCGCCGCCAGCCTACTGTAGCTCCAAATGCCTTACTTGTACAGGCCGCTGCCTTCAGCAACGAGAAGAACTCTAAAGTTGCCCTGCTTCTCTTGGCCAACGAGCCGACGTACCATAGCGTGGTTTACATAATCCTCCGACGTATTCCAAGAATACCACACCTTGGCGCCATGGAACGCTCGACCCCTTGGCATCACAAACCAAGACATACTTTTGCATGCGCCGGCAGTA
This sequence comes from Neophaeococcomyces aloes, assembly GCA_022813445.1. NCBI lineage: Eukaryota > Fungi > Ascomycota > Eurotiomycetes > Chaetothyriales > Neophaeococcomyces > Neophaeococcomyces aloes. The sequence goes on along the minus strand of JAKLMK010000040.1, from coordinate 139,115 downwards.
TTTTGTGCTCAATCCCAGCAAAAAAGCAAGTGATGTAGAATGAAGGATCTGATCTTGGATCGACTGTAGGCGAGCAGACGAAACCTTACAGTTACGGATCTGATACTCACAGTGTCGCAAATGGTGGCTGTGTCGTGAATCCTTCCAATCAATGCACTGCCCACGAAACAATCCCGGAAGTGATTCTACTGAGGTTGTTAGTGAGCCATGGCAAGCTTGGCTAATCTGTGAGCTATGGCAACCATCACGGCACACTATCCGCATTGCTAGAAGGAGTCTGAGGGAGATCACGCATGAAGACCACTTGAAAGGTACCCATAGGAGCTGTAGGTCTTTTTGAAACTCTGATATCGTATCCGTACATACCTATTTCTATTCTCAGCAGATATGGTTCCCTCGGTCAGATTCTATCTCTGCCCTAGATCTGAGAACAATTCACTCATTACCAGCTACGATTTGTACTGCAGGGATGAGCTTGGAGAAGTGCACGAGCAAACGGTAAGCCGGCATGTCGATCATTGGAGATCCCCAGAGTAGAAACTATCCACTTACCGTGCGACGATTCCAGAAACCTTCCTCTCTCAGCGAAATAAGGACAGCTCCACCACATCCCTTCTGATGCTCGTCGTCAGCCAAAAATACATATGACGTAATGTATCTGTCTGGACTGTAGATCGTCGCCCGTGTTGCGCTGTTTGAAGGTATTGTGGGTGGACATTTCCTCGGCGGTTTGACATGTGGTCATATTGCTGATTCGAAAGGGGTTTAAGCATGACCTTGTTGTAGACAACGTTGACAAACACATGGAATGAAGGTATGACGTTAACTTCAAGACTATTCTCAGTTTGGTGCTTTGTCGCGCTTCAATTGCGCCTTGACAGTGAGTGCCCGAGAATGTGTCACGAAGGATATGCTTTCGCTAGATGTTGCATGAGTTAGTTTGAGACCAGTACGAAAACGCCTCTATCAACACTGCCAGGAGCAAAACCACTTCCAGACCATGTCTGCTGCAACCGCTGACAAGGGAACGCACATTTCCTTGTCATGCAGAAGACACTGCAGCCTCTGCAGCGTGTCTTTCACTTCGAATCAGCCCTTAGCAGTTGTCCATGTCTGGCGGCAGCATCGTAAGGAAGGGCCACGTGCTGTTTTTGTGACTGTTCCTCCACTCAAGGTTCAAAAATGATATCGCTGGTCCAGAAGCTTCCTGAGAAGGCATCGATATCGGAAGGATCGGCAATCTACCACTGCCAAGGGCCTATCCTTTCTTGACCCCGTTTCACTAATTGTGTCGAACCATACATACCTCAACCTGCTGAACTCGTAAAGCCGATGCACAATCAGAAGGTTGAGGTGCATACTTTGCCCTGCATCTGTGGTCTCTTTCTTCGATACTTCCTCATGTATTCATCAGGCCTGCTCCAGCACAATCGACTAGACAACGCACCAGGACACCGTGCATGCAAATCAGAGGTTTGGAGTCAGCCAATGACGACCGCAATTTGTCAGCAATAGCTCTTCTTCCACCTCGTCGCCTTTTCTTAAGTGCAACAACGATTGAATTGTTGCTTCCGAAACGAGCTTGAGAAGTGTTGACATGGATTCTTTGTTCGCCCAAGTGAATGTATGCAGCTTGAGGCACTTCAGTTGCAAGGGCGTCATCTTTGCGATCTTCTGCAGTCTTTCCAGCAGTCTTGGGATGGTGAAACGACAATACAGTGCCATCTGGTAGTAATGCAGGGTCACAGCTGGTGTAGCTCTTTCGAGAACTTTGCAATTTCCGGAGGTTGCCTTTCGTAGGTGGAATTCCTATTGTGGTGCCAAATTTCTTGGGCGAGTGACGTTCTTCGCTATTTGTGATGTACAGCACCTATTTTCTCCACATGAAGTGTCCTGGGTGCTTGCCCTTGCAATGTAATGTGCTAGGCTGTCCTCCTCTGCTAGAGTTTAAGTTGCAGTCTTCGACAGAGGATAGTGACAGTGTTAATGCGTGCCTGATATTCCGTCGAGACTCCTTTGCTTAAGTGAATCCCATTCAGAAATGTAGATGAGGCTCTTCGATGTGAGTTGGTGGTACGTATAGAGATCAGTTCTGCGGTTAGTGGATCAGTTCTTCGTGATTGTAACGTGGTGGAAGTTGCTGTTCAAAATATTGAACACGGATAACGATGGGATGCTGCATGACTGAGGGTTTAGTATGTGAGTTGACAGTGGACCGGAATCGAAGCATTGCAAATCCGACAGTCACACTCTGGTACAGAACTTCGTTCCATGACTGTGCTCCAAGAGTGCAGAAGCATCACTTCCACTAAACCACAGACCTATCGTGCTGAGCTTTTTACCTCATCCAGCGTAAGCATAGCAAGCTGTAGTGTCCGACGTCTTGGGCATTGTCAGGATATTGTCGTTTCGACGGGCTGCAATAGTAGTGTAGTATAGTACATGTTCTCGATTCATAAGTCATTTCGAATTAACGAAACCGCCACAAGTTGCAGCATGGTGATAGCGTGCTGTAGGTCGACAGGAGTGACTTCAGAGATGGTGAAAGTTCGTGCCGGTTGGCATTTCGCGGCACTAATGGACAAGGAGACATCAGTGTTGATACAGTAGACCAGATGTGAGCGTTTCTCATGCCTGATGCAGTGAAGCAATACAGTAGTAAGCACCTTTCGGCAAGAAGTGGAATGCCGGAAGCTAAGGCAAGAACGACCCAACCAACATCAACTCCGGCGTTGTCTGAGTGTCCCCAGGCTCCCCGCAATTCAGAACTGCTTCAGTGGTGCTGTGCCTCGGAAAGTTGTTCTTTTGGTCCACTGCCGCTTGCTGGAGCCGCGGTTGCGAACAGCATTAGTTTATCTTTGAGAATTGCTTCAAGAAAACATCATCGATTAGGAAAATGCTTGTATAATAGATATTTACACGACATACCAATACTGCAGCACGATGGTGGGCACGGAAGCATTCACAGTGAACAAGAATGACCTCAAATCACCCACAAACTGCACATCTTTGATTACAGGTGGAAGCTCAGGCATAGGTCTCGAAACAGCTATTCTACTTCACTCGATCTGTCCTAAGAACAATATAATTGTCCTCGATCGCAATCCACCTGTATCTGCAGCTCCCTCATCTTTGACGAACTCTCCACGTTTTCTCTTCCAGAAATGCGATCTCACATCCTGGCGCGAACAGCGAGCGGGTTTTGAAGCCGGCATTGAAAAGTTTGGTGCCATCGACAATGTATTTGTGAACGCTGGTATAGCAGAGTACAAAGATCAGTTCTTCAAGGATGATATGGACACTGAAGGCAAGCTGGCTGAGCCAGACAGAAGAACCATCGAGATTGATATGAATGCTGCAAACGATACCGTCAAGCTTGCTCTATACCACATGAGACATCGAAAGGATGAAAAGAAGGGAGGCAGTATCGTTATGACTGCGAGTCTGGCTGGATATCTTGCAAGTGCCGGTGCGCCGTTATACAGCGCGGCTAAACATGGTAAGCTCTCAGGTGGCACAGCTAAGAATATTGTTAATGAACGCAGGTATCGTCGGCCTAATGCGAGCATTGAAGAACGACACCGCAACACTCAACATCGCCATCTCCGTTGTTGCGCCAGGTATCACGTTGACAGAAATCATTTCTGGGAGGAATGCTGGAGAATCGCTACCAGACTGGGCTAAGAGAATGCGTGCAGCAGGAGTACCCATTAATGATCCAAGCGAGATTGCGGCATCCGTTGTTTGGCTCTTTGGTCAGGGAATAAAAGCAAACGGTCAAGGTCTTTTGATTCAAGCTGGTCGAACGGCCGATCTCGAGGCTGGTATCGCAAAAACAAGAGGGTCTTGGATGGGAAAAGAGATGCTTGAACTGTTTCGAGGAGGTAGGAAGGCGCCATTGTTCCCAAATAAGCTGTGATGGTCGACCCCTAAAACATAAGCTTCAACTTTTCGCCACCAAAAATTAATCGTAGGAAATCCTTCCCCATCTTCAACGAACCGTGCACGCGGTTGTACACCAACGTCCGAGGCGCGAATCACTGAGATCAAGCCAAGTCAAACCAGGAGCCGATTTGAATGTTGCTCCAAGCTCATTCTGAGCAAAGTCTCACCGGCGCATTCAGTAGAACAAAATGCATCAAGATCCAGACGTGTCCATAATGCTTGATAGTCTACACTAGTGTCTCCTCCGTTTGTGTTAGATGAAGCCGCAGTGCTGAACTATGCCTAATCCAGCGTGAACGCCCTGGTGGATTCTCGGTTGCTCCTGGTGGAAAGAAGCCATCATGACCAGCTATACGTCATAGTCCGTGCTTCTTTGCTCATTCTTGAGAGGCCTACACGGCCGGAAGCACCCACAAACGGGATAACTCCTTCGGCGGTTATACTTATGGAGTCTGTTCAAAGGTTCTGCTAGCTTCTACTGAGTCAATGAACAGTAGGTATATATTTCCCATGCTTGTCACCTCTCAGCATCCGTTCTCTCCATCTCCAAACAGCCAAAAGTACTTCAGTTGTTGTATAATTTCTCAAACGTAAACGTCCTAATACATCCAATCACTCTTCCCCAAGTTCCACAGCAAACATGCAATACTCAAAGCTTGCCCTTCTCGCCTTCGTGGCTCCTTTCGTTTCTGCTCAAGGAGATACTGGTGGCGCAACCGATACAGCTGCTACCAACAACGCTGATCCTTCTCCCGCCACATCCTCTGTTACAAGCACCAACAGCGCCGCCATCACCTCCGCCATGAGCTCTGTTAGCTCTCAGCTTTCATCTGTCACCTCGAAAGCCAACTCCTCCTTGGCAAGCGCTTCATCGAGTGTTACCTCAAGGTTGAGCTCCGTCCTCGCCTCGGCCTCTTCCGCAAACAACACAGCTGCGATTTCATCTGCTATGAGCTCAGCTTCCTCCGCCATCAGCAGTGCTGCCTCTAAAGCTAGCTCAGCAACTTCCGCTGCTACATCATCAGCTGCCTCAGCTGCTTCTTCGGCTACTTCTGCCGCTGCCACAGCTTCAAGCAAAGCTGGTGCTGCTGCCGCTGCCACCGCAGGTGCTGGTATCTTTGGTGCCGGTCTTCTCGGTCTTGCAGTCCTCTTCTAAATCTTTTGATGGTCGGTGGAATACATCTACTAGATGTTTTTGTACAGCATGGATAGCATAGTATACTGGTCCGGATTAATACATCACTTGAATCAAATCTGCATTGAACAAAAATCCTTGCTGGTCACATCTATAAACTCCCATCTGTTATATCATGGCAGCTAGTCTCGCTATGTTGCTACTATTCTTATTTATTCATGCACGGCTGAACGATATTGCTATGGATGACATTGTCTACGAACAACAAAATTCTGCGAAGGATTAACTGAATCGCTCTACAGCATGTCTAAAATCCCGTCCACCGGCGATGACGCGAAATAACCATTGCCATGGCACGTAGATACCTCAAAGCGGCCATGTTTCTTAGACAACGTTGAGAGATGTCGATACAAAGCCAGGCATATCCGCAACGCATTGCGTGGAACGTAAGGTCAACATTACCAACTTCGATGTGTTATCAAAGACGTCCTTCTGTCGGTCGATGACGAAACCAATGATACTGGCGCACGCTACGCTTTTTAGAGTTTCAAGGGGGTCTCCGCTATGTATCGAAGCTAACGAGTTGTGCATGCCAGAGGGAAGCTTCGAACGGCGCACGTTGACAACGATGGATACGGGGCAAACGGTTTTGCGAGATTGCCTTCACTTCATAATCCAATTCTACTGGCGACTTCCCGTATGTTAGCCTCTTTCTCGGTGGTGAGCCCGAGCCCAGTGACATCATCACTTTTTCAACAACCGTCGTTTCATGTCGAAGAATTGGTGTTCTCGTCTGGCCATTCTCGTTTCCGTGTCAGCGCCGCAAACGACTCTAAATTGTTATGCCACAGGAGCATGTTCCGTGGTCAATCCCTCCAACGTCATCAGTATTAGCGGCAAGCACACTGTATCATGTCAGATTCAGGTGTTAAGGCATTCGCAACTACCGAGAATTATGCGCAATCAATCTAGCTCTTCACCCGAGGAAATCAAAGTACTCCGACGGTTGCTCACCCATGTTTGACCAGACGGCATATCCAGAAGCGACTGACTCTTATGAATGCCGACATTTCTGATCGAATTCAGGAACAAGAGGATGTTGAGCTGAGGACACTTCGGCGACATTGTGGCCGATGCTGCTGACCTGCACAAGATCTCATGTATCGTCTTTTGATCGGCCACTTCAGTACAGTGCAGTGCAATCTGAGCAGAAAATACCTTGCGGAAGATCGATGGCCTGCGTTTCCTACCCTGGGCTTCACGAGTGAAAGAATATGACTCCGCAGAGGCTCTCGCCATGACCTTCTTGGTTTGTCATTGTTATTGTTGCCAAATCCTTCGCGGTCAGACTTTCTCGCATTCTCGTCGATTGTCCAACCATTCCGTTTAACTACCTATGTTCGCCTCTGTCGACTGGAGCGCTTACTACACCGTAAGCAGACGTACACTCTCCTCGAACCGGGCCTTCCCCCAGCTTGCTCCAGGCACTACCAATATCTGACATAGCTGAACACGAGTGCGGACCAACATGTTCCTTCTTCGTCCGAAACTATCTCTGGTATTCATCAACGAGGTTTGCCTAAAATCCTGCCATCCGCCTTCAATGCCATCCCATTCCTTGACTATGTCATTCCAATGTACACTCATGTGTCGAAGGGCGCAATTGCTGGCTCTGATGAAGTTCGATCTGGGCAAATCGATCATTTCGATGGACCACGTTGAAAGGATGTATTTACTGTATGTAGGATAGCAGTACTGTAAGCACTACATCATCTGCGGAGGTACTACAGTACACGCCACTCCACTAATCCGTTCTCAGGGACCAAACTCGACGCTGGTGTGTTCGGCCGACAACATTGATGGACTTCAGACGATACATGTACACCAATGATGTGTATCTTGGAATCGTGGGTATCGCCTTTTTCGTCTTAGTACTGAACCATACTGTAAGCGCTAACAGTCTAGGACGATTCAAGTACATAACCAAACTTCTTACTGTGGAGATCTTCAAAAGTTTATTGTTATCGCAAATGGATTTCGCAAACGGCCTGAAGACTTGAATCGTAGGATACCAGTTGGCATGGGTTGGGTTGTCTGTTCTCAAGCCCATGGGTTCGTTAACATGGCTTCATCCTCGGCGACTGCCACAAACTTTGCGGTCATAGCAGCCAAACATTCCATTAAGCAAAGATTTTGTGAATTTTGTGAGTTGCCTGCTTACGCCGAATAGAGTTTTGATTCCTCCATCCTCAAGGTCCACGCAGATGGCCTTATGCTTTCGCTTACTCCGAAGGGTTCATATACGATGTCTCGCGCTGGTTCCAGGCACTTCTGGTTCTTGAAATTGGAAAAGCTACAGACTCACGATTATGGCTAACATCCTACTCGCCGTTCTTGCGAGCACCGTGATCTACGTGAGCACTCACCAAATACTAGTCCGTGATGAACATCAACACTAACCTCGCGAACAGATCTTCGGCGTGGTGATATACCGACTAACTCTCCACCCTCTGGCCAAATATCCAGGCCCATTCCTTGCCAAAATCACAACCTGGTACGACACCTACCACAGCTATTTCAAGGACCGCCACTACGACCAACTCGAATGCCACCAGAGATACGGTCCAATTGTCCGTTATGGCCCGAATCAAATCATCTTCAACACAACCGATGGCTTACGGGATATATACACCGGTTCCAAGAACATCGACATTCAAAAAGCGAAGAACTACGTCTTCTTACATGAGCGAGGAGTGGTCTCGACACATTCAGCTATCGATAAAGATGTTCACGCTGCGAAGCGGAAGGTGCTGGCTCATGGCTTCTCTGAACAAGCACTGCGAGGACTTGAATATTTTATGATTGAAAATATTAACAAGTGGCTGGTTGTATTGATGGAAGGTTCCGCAGACGAAACGAAGGGCTGGTCAACACCTAAGAATATGGCGATATATGCGAATTACCTGACACTCGACGTTCTTGGAGACCTGTGCTTTGGTAAATCCTTCAATCTGATCGGGTCGAGCAAGATGCGTTCATTACCGAAACTCATGATCACAAGGGCGGCAGTGTTTCTCACAGTAAGCTTAATCACCTATCCGCTCACTATGCGGCCTTCATACTAATGCCCTTTCAAGATAGGTAGCACACCTCTCATGTCCTTGTACAATTTCTACACTGAGCAGACACCGTTCGCCAAATATCTCATGCCTGAGATCGAGAAGCATCTCAAAGAATTCAAAAGCTTCACTGTACCCGCATTGACAGAACGACTGCAGCACAAAGCAGATGTCCAGAAAAATGGCGGCAAAGAAAGGACTGATTTCATCTACTACCTCTCCGAAGCCAAGGACCCAGACACTGGAAAAGGATATTCACAACCCGAGCTCCTTGCCGAAATCCGTTTGCTCATCGTTGCGGGGTCGGACACGACATCAACCACGGTGGCAGCAGCCTTCTTCTATATGACCAAACATCCTGAAAAGGCCGACAAATTGGTGAAAGAACTGAAAGACAATTTCGGATCAGTCGACGAGATCGTATCCGGTCCGCAACTAAGCTCATGCCACTATCTCCGTGCCGTAATCGACGAAAGTCTCCGACTATCACCGCCCCTCCCATCCTCTCTTCGTCGTGAAGTCACGGGCCAGGGGATGATCATCTCAGGTGAACACGTTCCCGCCGGTACAGAGGTGGGTACGTCCGCCTATGCCATCCACCATTCGCCATCTTACTTCCCTAATCCACATGCCTTTAAACCGGAGCGGTGGATGCGAGAGTACACAAATAGTGAAGATATTGCGAGGGCCAAGAGCGCGTTCTGTCCATTTAGTGTCGGTACGCGAGGATGTTTGGGTAAGACCATGGCTTATAATGAGTTGAGCCTGGCGTTGGGTAAAGTGTTTTGGACGTGCGACGTGAGGAGGAAGGCTGGTAGTGAGTTGGGTAGGGATAAGTTCGGTGCGTTTGGATTGAGGGATACTTTTGTTGCGCAGCGTGATGGACCGATTGTTGAGTTCAAGAGGCGTAGTGACCCTTGATCGTGGTCCGTCGATTGTTCCAACGGTACAAGCGGCCGAGAGAGTGAGATCACAATTAGAAGTGATATTAGGTGTCTGGCGAGGATGAGGCGGTCGGACATGTCCTTTGCCGATCTCGATCGTGCTTGATTGTTGATATATTCCTTCCTCCTGATTGTCTTTTCAACAAGCCTACATCTTTCCCAATGAATGTGTTCCCCATATTTCGGCCCCCAGCCTAAACATGTTCTGCAACAAGACACAACAACTCTTGAACATACACCCCGGCCCCCCCAGCGCGCCAGGCATTTTCTCACAGAAGATCCTCCGACAATTCATCTACAGCCGCGCAGGCTCAACCAACAGCTTCTCACCCATGCTATCGACATCGAGCTTCCAGCTCATGCCACCGCTTCCATCACTGTTGGCGACTCGTTCACAGACGTATGCTACTAGAAATGGTGTGCCAATTGCCTGTGCGGTCCAGCGGTACAAGGCGCGGTGTGTTGAGTGAGATTGAGGTTCGGAGTGGAAGCGGCGTGTGGGTAGTCGGACACGAAGCAGTGTGCGACGCTGAGAGATTCGGTGGATCTGGAGGAGATTGGGTCTTGCGGATGGGAGACGGGGCATGGGGTTGTGGTTTGTGGGTCGGTTGAGCAGCACGTGAATGGTTGTCGAGCGTGAAGGTGTGGGTGTTATGTATTAAAGATCGTGATCAAGAGAAATGGGCAAGCAATTAGGATGTGGAGCTTAGGTAAGCTTATCGATAAAGCTGGACATTAGCTTGCAGCTTCGAACCACGGAATGCGGGGCAGCCCCAGAGCTCCTGTTCCAGTTGTAGTTTCAGTTGCAGCTCTTGAGATCCCAGGGTTCACCTCATGATGAAAAGAGTCGAGATGTACGAATCTTGGATCCCTGTTGCTGTCGTCTCTCGAGCTCAAGATTCCTTTCAAGACTGAGATTATTGCTGATACTGGTGCGTGGTACTCCAATTGAAGCTGTTCTGATGCATGCAACTCTGATCCGAAGTTCGGTTGTGGGGAAGAGCTTTCGTGCCTGACCAGACATGGTATGTAACTTCCTTTCTCAAGTTAACACACAAGCCTCTCTTTCTGTTCAATCTCTAGTTTGCACTCTGAATCAGTCAGTGTTTTTTCCATTCCCATCCCTACCCAATACTTCTTTGCCTTCTGGTCAAGAAATACGCAGCAATCTTCAATTCAGCTACATCAACGTGGTTAGCACCAAACCTCCGAAAACCTCTGGCATTGGTTCGCATTTTTGTGCTCAAGGTCTCGGACTTGCTTTCACTTCGAAACCAGTCTTACAATCAATATGGCATCCTCAGATTCTTCCTCTGGTCAGCTATCCAACTTACCCCAATTGCATCGCTTCGTCACAGGACACAATGATTCTGGTAAAGCTATAGTCCAGACAGACAATGATTTGCAATGGCAACCTTATGATAACAAGAACATGGCTTTCAGTGTCGTCTATACCACTTCATCCATGCCGGCTGATCTTAATTCCAACGTCGATCTGACCACTCATAACGATCTCATGTCGGAAAAGAAACTCGGGCTCGTCAACCCCAACGGTACCGTCATTCGATGTGTTGACTTCGCTCCCGGATACAGCTGCGCAATGCATAGAACTCAAAGCTTGGATTATGGCATCGTGCTTGAAGGTGAGATCGAGATGCTGCTGGATAGTGGGGAGAAGCACCAAATGAAGAGAGGTGATGTGGCAGTGCAAAGAGCAACACAACATCAGTGGAGGAATAAGAGTGAAACAGATTGGGCAAGAATGATGTTTGTTCTGCAGGATGTCAAGCCGCTGACAGTTGACGGCAAGGAGATGAAGGAAGATTTGGGGACCACAGGAGACTTACCCACCAGTGGGAATTAGCCGATATAAACGGCTTGATGGCAAGATATAAAACCTTCATATGGGGTGGTATACGTGCCGTCCCACTCCTCAAACATACAGTCAAGATCAATTGAGAAGGAGTCAAAAGCATTGCCATGTAGAACCTGCTGGGATGACTCCAGAAGAAACCTTCCCATCATGCAATGTATACAACATATCGGAATTGATAGCCTGCACAACATCGAAGCCCAATTCTGTTTGCTGTCTCTACACGTGCCTATCGAACATCACGATAAAAAAAACCTCGGAGTGTTCGGCGATCATGTTCTAGACAAACTCGCCGTAACTTCCCCAGGTTATTGACATCGGAGTCCGTACTCCCCGCTGACGTGAACTCACAAACATGTGACTTACCAAGCATACCAAACTTCACTTCTTTCCAAGCTTGCAGCCAGCAGCATTCCTTGTTCTCGAATCAGTTCAAAAGAGGAACCAATATTGGCAACCATGCCTTCCTCTCCCTCCTTCACGATTGACAACCTTCCATACGGTGTCATCAGTGCTACCTCCCCCAGCCAGCCTGATGATGGTAGTCAATCACCACGAGAATGTGCAGTGGCCTACGAAGACTGTGCCATTCGAATAGGACATGCCGTCAAGACTTCCCACTTCGAATCTCTGGGTGCTGCATTTCCAGAAGATGTCTTCTCTAAAGTGAGCGAGCAACGGACAACGTTCTAACTTGAGTCGATTTAACGTGTGTGATCAGCCGTCCTGGAATGTTTTCGCAACCTTGCCTTCCGATGCTCGACAGCAGTTCAGACAGTGTCTGAAAAATTTCATACTAGCACAGCAGACAGAACGATCGGAGGACTTCTTCGTCAAGCTGTCGGAAGTCAAGATGCATCTTCCCATGGATAGTAGGAATTATTCTGATTTCTACTGTTCCTATGAACACGCCAAGAACGTATGTAATAGTGTCGAGCTCTCTCTTCCATCGCGTCTAACATTCGTCAACGACGAACAGAATGCAGGTGGTACGATGCTAACATTCTACAGTGCAGCGACGTCTTCAACCTCCAAATATCCCCGAACTGGTACTACCTACCCCAAGTCTACAACGGCCGCACATCATCGCTCGCAATATCTGGCACCCCCATAACAAGACCAAAAGGTATTTTCCCACTCAAACCAGGCGATTCACCCACATTCCAAGCCGAGAACAAACTCGACTTCGAACTCGAAATGGGTATCTGGATATCTAACCCCATTCCCCGAGGACAAAGACTCGACATCACCAACGCGAAGAATCATATCTTCGGGATCACCCTTCTGAACGACTGGTCCGCCCGTAGCATTCAATTTGCCGAAATGCAACCCCTGGGACCCTTCCATAGTAAAGGCAGTCTGACAAGCATATCGCCTTGGATCATCCCCATCGAAGCCCTCAACCAAGTCGCCAGTTGTCCCCGCCACACCGATCAACAGCCAAACCCACTACCCCATCTTACATCCCCCGACTCATCAGCCGCAACATGGAACATAAACCTCCAATGCAGCATCTTCCGCAACGGGAAAGAACACATCTGTTCGCAATCAAACCTCAACGAACTCCACTGGACACCCCTCCAGCAAATCACGCACCTTGCCAGTGCTGGCGAAGGTCTAACCCCAGGAGATGTATTCGGCACCGGCACGATATCTAGCTCCGTACGTTTTTCCCCCTACTCCATGCCACCTCACTACCTGATATCGTGTATTGGACTAATTAAATCATGTTCAGCGCACAAATTCCGACAACGAAAAAACAGGGCTCTCATGTCTATGGGAGCGCCAAATCTCGTCTGCGAAACTCAGTTCCCTACCCACGGATATCAATGAGACGCTACTGATGGATGGGGACGAGGTCGTTATGACGGCGTGGTGTGAGGACTCAAAAACAGGCGAAAAGGTGTTGTGGTTCGGGGAGTGCAGAGGGGTTGTTTTGCCTGCTGTTTGATTGGGGATTCGTGCGAGCACAGAGGGTGAGAGAGTTGGGAATGGTGGGTGTGCTGTAGGAATGCGGATCGTTTGGTCGTGGGTAGCGACATATTTCGTTGGCAAGAAGGCTTGGCGAGTCAGACTTCATGCCAGGTCATGATGAAGTAGTCAGGCACTAAAAATGATAAAGCACATATGTCCTTTCGAACGGTGTGTCAAAGAAGTATTAGGTGAGACACCGTAGGTATAAACAGTCTAAGCTAGGCTAGGCTGGAGATTGTGACTGCCAATCAATGACCTCAAGCATGATCGAAAGCGTGAGCAGGGAGTAGCATCCTGAATGGTGTCCAGTTTGCATTCGTACGCGTGAAAACCATTGTCGAGCCTAGCAAGTTTTCGTACTGCGGATTGAATGAGGGCTTGGAAAATTGAGGTATGTCTGTTTTTGGGCACTCTGAGGTTTAAAGGTCAAGGTCAGGCTTCTGTTGATTGTGTGTAGCTTCAAGGATTGTTAGTACGATGTCTGCAGTTGAGGTTGTAAAACGAACGAAGGATGAAAAGGATGAGGCAAGGTGGATCATCAAGGAATTTGAATGCAAGATGCTAGCATGGTCATTGATCGCTATTTTTGAGCGCAGGATCTTTCGACCAGCTTCGAACAGCTTCAGGGTTGTGCGTTGGTTCATACCTCGCCAGCGGCAGCAGCAGCAGCAGAAGCATCATGTTCTCTGGCCTTTTCACGTACTGCCAAGGTTATCGCGACCACCACAAATTCATCCATTGCCTTCTGATCTTCGGCAATGGCAGCATCAATTGTAATCTTGTCCTGTATTGCACCGTACACTCCGACGTACTTGGCAATGGGCACATCCATTTCGTTGAAACATGTGTAGGTGAAGATGCCTGTTTTGGGATTGGGATGAATCTTCCAAACCAAGGTGACACCAAGTATTTGAGACAAATAAATGTAATCAGACGACCGTTCAACTCCTGCAACCGTTGCCAGAGGTTCTATAGTCAGGTTGTGTATTTCCATTGTTGGCTTCATGTTCCAACTTGAGATCATACCAGTTGCGAAGGAAACCTTTTCGTAGTCAGAGATTTCGAAGTTCGATCGCAGCCTATGCTTGAACAAGAGTTGCAGTCCACATTCTACCTTCCGATCAACAATGTACAAGACTTTTGGTTGGGCAGAAGTGAGATCGACTAATTCTGAATGCCTGATTTTGGGGCTATCGATCAGATCGTATGTTTGCACACAGAGTTGCGGATTTAACGGCCAAGGATCGGATTCGAGGATCTCATGCGTTGAAAGCTTGGAGTTGAAGTTGCCCATGACATGGAGAGAGGGCGGCGAGTGGTGTTCAATATTGATAAACCTCAATAGCAGCTACACAATGTTGAATAGACTGGGTAGCTTGTGAGTAACCTCGATTTGTGTGGTGATGTGATGCATAGGTGATGGGAGATGTGAGGCGGAGATACATTTTCACATCTCATACAAGGCGGTGGCATCTTGCTGGCAGTAACAAGCGGTTGCTCTTGCCTTAGTACGTAGGTGATTCGTTGACCTGCTCACTTGCATCGTCTGACACTTTCAGCTGCAAAGGACAAGATTTAGCCACACCACTGTTAGGCAGCTCATTGTCCCTTTCAAAACCAAGTTCGAATAAGAGCATTCCACAGACAACGCTCGAACGGTACTTGTTCAGGACATGAAGAAACCATGAGTCCAGATGTGTGGCTTTACAGCGTCGTCAATTTCCTCTTGACGATAACCGATAATAGGGAATTTTGTAACGTTCCACAGTACTTGCAACTGGCGATGCAGAAACGTTTGGAGGTCCTGGGGTGCATGTGGCGAAGCACGAGCGGCCGACAGAGGCCGTAGTAGAGAATGAGAGTAAGCAATCAAATCAGGATGTTTCACACCCCCCATCAAACGCAGTCGTTTAGATACGCTGGCACAAATATCACGGACCATTGCAGTGGCTGATGTTGACGCGTATTCCAGTTGCTGATCATAGTCGATGTCGAAGGTGGCATCGGAGTTCGCTTCTAAATCACGGAATACCTTCACCTTTTCATATCTCAACTCGTACGCCGATAACTTGGTAAGGCGGATGGTATTCCAAACACGAGCTGAATTATGCGAAGGACAAATATGAAGAGGTGGTTCATCGGCACACTGGGATTCTGGTACTATTGTTCTTGGATGTTTAAGAGGAAGAATTCGGAGTGACTCGTCGAGTTTGGAGTCTACCATATCGAGGTCGGCGAAAATTGTCGCAGCCGTGTCGATAGTGATTGGCCTCTGCCTAAGATCTGCTAAAATTTCTAATACATGCTCCGACTTCTCCTGGAAAGACACTGTTATTCTTGGTTCGAACTTGATTTCCAGGAATCTTTTCGGTGGTGCAACCGCACTCTGCAGACAATCAACAAGAACACAACTTGTGACATGATTTGAGAGAATATTCACCACCGGATCGTTGTCCTCAGTCGATTCATAAGAATTGAGAATAGCCAAAGCGCCTTTGATATGGCTTGTCCAGTTAATTCGAGCTGCATCCGGTTCGGAGGTAATGCCAGCAAACAATGTCAGGAGCATTATAGCAGCTAAAGTATCAGCTCTTCTTACCGTCTCCCACGTTCCAATTGCGTGCTGGATCTCCTTGAGTGCAACGGCATGACTCTGCCTCGCAGCTATCATCAATCTGGCTTCACGTCGATTCAAACTCAGTGCGGCGAATCCCACAGCTTCAATACTCGTCCTTAGTGCTACAGAACTATCTTTTCTTCGATACAACGTTGGGACATATTGTTGATGGATGCCTTGCGCCCAGTTGGAAAGGAAAAAGACCTTGGCAACGTCTTGTAGTGTGTCAACACCGATCTGTTCGAAATATGTTCGTGGAGAAACCGGAGGTGCACTACAATCGACGGTCTGAACCTGGTCATCGTTATCGCCGGGTTGGCTTGTCCTAGCCTTTCGAGCCACGACATCAATTTCGTCTCGAAAGGTAAGGACAAGTAAATCCCTGAATGTACATGTTGCGGATTTGCGGATACACTGACCGCATCGTGGTCTCTGCTGATCGCACTGTGAAAGATATCAGGTGAGGATCGATGACAATCTTGGCAACAACGCGGAGATCGCTTGCTCGAGTCCGCCGAATACGGCACGGCTCGCAGGCTTTTGAAGGCTTTCCGATGAAACCCGGTCACTCGTATTCCAAGCGAGACAGCTCCAATCGGGAGATGCAAGGAGCTATGCAAGGACCCAGGAGATGATGGAATTAGTGAAACGGAATGCGCAGCTTGGACCCCAAAAGTGGAAACGCCGCAATCTCGAAGTGGCAAAAGATACGGCTTCTTTAATGCTGAGAGCCGCACATGGGGGCGATTTCTGTTACAAACACTACATGTAGTAACAGCGTTATGGTAGAGGATATACAGTGTTGGCACTGTGTTTGACTGCTCTTCGTGGTCTACAAATTATTGGGATGCCTGACTCTCGATTCATCTAGAGCAGTCTTTGTTATCGAATCGGTTCCTCAGACCTAACAATCTACCAATAATAGTAGAGAAGAGTGAGTGGAGTTGAATGCCGCTGCTGGTCTGTTTGCAACGGAGGAGAGCCTGATCAACAGCACACCATATGTTGCTACACTCTTTCAATGCATTTTTGGGTATCGTGGTGTTTTGCAAAATCATAGCCAGAAGTCTTCCATCACGTCGCTTCAGCATCGGTTCGACTCTGGACTTCCTGCTTCACTCGCTCAAGCACCCTGTCGTGCACCTGCTTACTTGTCAGGCCTCCCTCAAAATGACCACCTCTGGCAGCACAAACACCCCAGTTGTCCACTAATTTTCGTGTCCGTCCATCGAGCACAAACTCCTGCCCATGCGCGTCTGTAAGCACGCCCCCACTTTCTGTCAGCAGTAGTTGTCCACCAGCATGATCCCAAACAGATGCATGGTAGGATGGGTCTGGTGGTACTCGGATCATGGTGTCTGTTGACGCAGCGCGGAGGGTGAGCACGATGTATTTCATCTGCATGGACCAGAGGTCATGTGCTCTGGATGCACCGAATGAGGAGAAGATTCTGTCGTGGAGGGCTGGTGAAATATGTGGTGAAGCGCGTGAATCGGTGAACTGTAGCTGGAGTTGTTGAAGGTTGTTGGTGCTGGTTGTAGAAGCTGCTGTCTTTGCCAATGCTTGATGCGATGATAACCATGTCGCGAGCGGTATTCGGTCGTTCGCAGCAGCCACGTCAGAGATATATGTGCCTTGCCCGCGGACAGCACTGACTACCAGGCCGCCTTCTGGTCGTAGATCGACAAGACTCTCTTCTACTTGCACTCTTCCTGAGCTACTGTCCAGGTCGGCCCTCAGATTCGGACATCCAAGCACAGCAACTTGTTGTATACCTCGGTCCACCAAACATAGACATACAGCATACTGTTGCGCTTTGATGTACGTTTTTGTCCCATCGATCGGATCCAACACCCACGTCCGTCCAGACTTGCCCTCTGACTCTGGCAACCCTCCCATCGAACCCAGATCAATAGCGGCAAGCATCTCCTCCTTGCTCGCCGGTAGCCTCGGACTAAATTGCGCGCCGCTCGCAAAATCATCGCCCTTGCCATTCCCATGTAACGCAGATAGCGCAGCTACCCGCCCAGCAGCAAGTACCAGATCCCACACCCGCCCGCACAACGCCTCATCCTCCTTCAACATCTCTACCCCCTCCTCAGCAATGAACGCATCGTCCGGGTACACACTATGTATGGCGTGGATGAGCACAGCTTGGGACGCAAAGTCTGCGACCGTCACTTCACTTGCATCAGATTTGGTCGACTCGGGTACTGCTTTTGTGCCGCTGGCGGTATCTGATGCTGTGGATCGGCCTTCGAGATGTGAGAGGAGGTGAGATTTGGTAAGTACAGACGCCAAATGGACTGCTGTTATTGCTACTTGTAGCTCGTCTGTGTAGGATTCTGTCATGGTTTGTTGTAGTGCATGGGAAGAACAAGTTGTAGAGTGTTTTAGTTGGAACTCAGTTGGATCTCAATTCGATCTCTATTTGATAAGGTAGTGTGTTCGTGGTTAGTGCCGCGTCACAAGTTACATGATCTCAAGAGGTGTGTAATTGGGGGATGAACATGAAATGAAGTTAGCAGGGTGCTTAATTGAACTATTATGGCATATGTATCTAGCATGGGCGGATGTAAGTACAGTATCAAAAGAAGTCGATGTGTACCTCGACCGGCAGAACATCGGCTTCTTTAGGTAGTGAGGTGGGGCAGAGGGGGACTCGAGATGTTCATTCGCTCACTACCTCTTCAGATAAATTGTACTTCTCTGGACATTCCGTACGCACACTTGTAAACTGAACTCCACGAAACACGTACGGGACTTTGAGGTCATAGACATCAAACAACTCAAGGCTCTACCCAATTTAAGGCTGCAGTTCAAATAGCCTCACCCCCCGCTTACTAGCATGGACAAGCAGCCAACACAAAAGATAATTTCAGAATGACATGTTTATTCAATTTGCTCTGACACGATTCACAACCCACACCTGAAATACTATGTTATCAACTGTAAACATCACAGACACTCAATCTGGAAGGAAGACAACCAAAGTTTGAGATGTATTCAGTATCATCCTTCCCCATGGTTACTCGTTGACACTGCACCACCGCTTTTCCGGCCTTGCCCTCCGTAGTACGAGCCTCAATATTCAAGTTCGTTATGGCTGATGACACGTGGTATTTTTGAAGTGAGGACTAGCTACTAATCGGAAGATACAGTGCTATAATTGATAGACAGATGAAGAGATTTATTTTATTCACGTTCATTTTCAGCACATCTTTGCTGTATGTTACCAAACCGTCTGAGAGCCTATCCAGGCTGATTACTCCTCCGTTTATCATTAAAAGACCACGCCACCGCTTCATGACACGATTATGGCAAAGAGATGTGCCTGAGTATGACTTCTTATGAAATTACAAACATAGTAAACAGATATATTACCGCTCGTATTCATCACTGCGTTGGTGGGCCCCTCGGAGCTGCGTTTGCTGGCCCTGACTTCATTTTCGGATTTTCACCTGGCTTCATATTCGGAGGTCCTCCAGGTCCTCCAGGTCCTCCAGGTCCACCTGGCTTCCCTCCGGGTGGTCCCATTGCCTTGGCCATAACGGCAAAAGATGAACGACTTCGGAGCTTCGATCCGTACAACCAGAGAAGACAGGGAGTTGGCAGGCCAATACATACAGCCGCTATCGCGAGCACTGTATTTCCCCAGCCGTAACCGAGAGCTTTATACATGGCCGGTGCAAAAATTGGGAATCCAAAACCCATCAGAGATCTCAGAACAGTAACGGCGGCGACTGCGGATACAGCAAATCGCATGAATGTGTCAACGAGATATGTCGTGACACATTGGAAACAGGCAATGGTACCGATAGCGAAGAAGAAGGCTCCGATGTTCGGCACGATCCAGTGGGTATGTACCTGAGCAGACCAGCCGTAGATCAACAAACCGATCGGGACAAATGTTGAAACAACAATAACCAGTGGCATTCGAAATTCTGGTTGACCTTTGCCATCCTTCGTCTTGGCTTTCAGCTTCTTGTAAATGACGTCGTTGAGCTTGCCGCAGAAGGGAGCACCGAAGAAGAAACCGAGACCAAGAGAAATGTAATTCAAACCAGCCCTGCCAGGAGATTGACCGTATTGTTCAGACCAGAGCATAGGATATGTTGATAGCATGAGGTAGAGAATACCATAGGAGAAACCCATGTAGAGAGCCATCACTTGCACAATCGGCTGAGTGAAAAGCATCTTGAAAGCGCGAGCCGAAGTACTAGCGACTTTCCTCCAAACAGGCATATGAAGGTCTTCTTCACCGGGTGCACGATATTTGTCGTTGCCTGTCTCCTTTCTGATTCGCTTCGCCTTCAAGTGAAGAAGGTAAGGTGCATATGTCTCCTTGAAGTAAATGAAGCCGACGATCAGGATGATGAGATTAACAATGGAAGTAGCGTAGAACATCCATCGCCATGTAGAATATTCAGCAACGAAACCACCGACGAGAGGACCAATGGCGGGACCAAGCAGAGGACCCATAGCATAGAGACCCATAGCCTTTCCTCTTTCTTCTGGTTTAAAGACGTCACCGAGGACACCACCACCGATAGCAAGCGGAGCAGAGCCTCCAATACCAGCCAAAAATCTGAAAGCCATCAATTGCGACTTAGATTGAGAGAAGCCGCAAGCCGTGTTGAAAATTAAAAAGAATATGTTGGCGATCTGAGATACCCATACTCGGCCGTACAGCTCAGATAGGGGACCAAGGACCATGGGACCGATGGCATAAGCCAAGACGAAAATTGAAAGTGTGATTTGAGCTTCGAGCTGAATTGTGATGTTTAAATCTCTCATGATTTGATCGAGGCAGGGTGCAATCATGGAAGATGCCAAAGGCGACAGAAAACAAAAAGACGCAATGCAGGCAGTTGCTGCCCACTTCTTCTTGCCTGGCCAATTCTTCGGGTTAAGTGGATCATTTGGTCCATCGAATTGTACCTGCGAGTTATTAGCTGGATTGTCAACGACTGCGTAAGGCAACTAACCTTGAGTTCTTCAGGGAAGCCAGGCGGGAACGGCGGTAATCCTGGAGGCCCTCCTGGTGGACCACCTGGACCTCCTGGACCTCCCGGACCCCCTGGCCCTTTTCCTCCTGGTCCGCCTGGACCTGGCGCAATTGCATTAGGGTTCTGCTTCTTCTCATCTTGTAAAAACGGTGTGGGAGTTGCGGGTTCCTTCTGGGCTTCCACATCGAAGTCTGGTCTTCTTGGTTCATGGATATGGCCATGTTCATCATCACATGTACACCAACTCTGATGTGAATGACTACTTATCGGCCGTTCGGGCTCCGGCATCTGTAGTGCCAGCTTCTCACTGGGATAACGATTATGATATGGATTATTTGAAAGCGTCTCTTGTGAATATGTATCAAATTGAGGTTGGAATTGAGGTGTCATGGGCTGATCCGTGTATGCATCATGATTCATGTAGCCCTCAGCAAGCAACCGTTGATTCGCCAAAAGATCAGGGTGTCGACCAATTTCGTGTTCGTCAGAGAATATTCGACTGTCTCGAGTGCGAAATGAGGGAGCGAAGGAGGTCTGCGAGTCGGGTCGTTGTCCTCCAGCTGCGGATCTCGACTCATCGTAATGGCCCACGTGGTAATCTGGGCCATCATCATATAGAACTGCAAAGGTTGAATCGCTGCCACCATCTGAGCCAGGTGAAGGATCGGCAGGCAGTGATCGGTGTCGGTAAGGCTCTGACGAGTTCAATCTGCGTAAGGACGGAAAGCGCGAGGCCATGTTCGGTGATGAGATTGGTCTCAAACCACCATTGTTGTTTGCGTCCTCCTCCATGCTTGCGGAGGCGACGTTGTTCACTTGTCCTGTCGTCTGAAATGCGTTTGTCAATATTATGGGAGAGTTATAGTTGTAAGGATCAGCTAGTCGATGATGTAGAAGGCGCCGAGCTTATTAGCTATGGAAGGTGCGTTTTTGAAGATGAATCGTGTGGACGTATGAACGAACGTGATCAAGTATGAAAATGCTAGAACGGAGCGAGCGTCGTGGTTGGTAAGGGTATTACGCAGATAGAGGATAAAGGACGATCGGGAAGACAAGACAAGCGTGAAAAGGTCAGGGACCAAAAGGAAGACGAAGTAAGGACGGGCTAGGTGGAAGAGATAGATGGGCGAAATTGAGAGAAGTGATAGTGGATGACGAGTGGTCAGTCAGCCGGGGCTATGTTACAGGCAGATCCTGAGGGAAGAGGCTCCCTAATTCATGGCTCGAGTTAATTTGGGAGTGGAGAAACGGGTAGGACTATTCAGCCAGTAGGAGGTTGTGCAAATTAGCGGGAATACGACTAAAGAGGGTCTTGGGGAAAGCGAAGGAAGTGGCAGAGTTCCCCAAAAGCTAGAAAAAGATGAGATATGCAGAGAATGGAGTACCATGGTTTTAGCACGCGAAAACGGGACAGTAAGCATGTATGGCCAGTGGCGTGCATAACGGCTGTTCAAGCGAGCCTAGGTCGAATTGGCATAGTCTTAAGGCCTCCTGAAAACAAGGCACCAACATAAGGGCGGAAAGAGATTACAAGCAATCTAGTTTGTTACAGAGCAGGCCATTGTTGCTGATGGCGAACCGTTGGGATCTGGATGTGGGCGACGACAACGCTGATCACGAAGCACAAACACTTCGTTGTACAATACTCGCCACACAAGCTGAAAACATCACGACAACAATCAAATGAATCTCGTTATGGAAAGCTTTGATGAACACACAATAAAACCAGGGGTGCGCGTCTCATCAATGACCAAATACGGCTAAGCCTGAGCATCTGAGGCCGCCTACAATCATATGCTTCTAATTTCGGACCCGTAGCTTGGCCTAGTTGGAGCTTATCTTTATTGTCCGACCAAATCCAATTTGTGGCCCTGCCAAGTCCAATAAAGCCCGAACTGCGCCTGGCGCCGTTTGTCCGTTGATCGCAACCAGGGTTGAGGTACCGTTACAGCTGTCCATACCGGTCACGGACATCTAGCGGACTCTACTACCAATTGAAACGGTGTATTCTTCACCAGCCGTCATCACTGCCAAGTTGTTAGTGAACCGCCAGAAAATTAGTTCAATTGCTCTTCTGGTTATTCAAGTCAACCGTGTGGCGCAAATTGATTAGAATTGAAGCAAGCATAGCATGGCCCATGTACCTTGTGCAAAGTAAAGCCGCGACTGCTTGGAGACCTGAAACTTTTCTGAATCACACACACCACACCCTCTTGTTTGTAAAAGAAGAATATTCCAGACGGACTAGGCTTTCGTCGCGAACCTAATTCCTAATGAAACCGTACCAACGTGTCGATGCTAATGATGATGCTAACACACAAGTAGTGACACCATGACGTCCTTTTCAAGCATCATAGCTAAGGGAGCTAGTAATGCAGACAGTCAAAGCTTTACCACAACCGGATCGATTCTCAGCTGGTAGATGCAGATATCAAGCTTTTTCGAGCTGATCGCAAAGTCTCCAAGCTCTCCGCAGTGTTGAAATCGTGGATGTCAAAGTCATTGCAGGCTCGTATTCTCCGGACTTTTGACACGCAGTTGAAGCATCATAGAATCTATAGAGTATTATTGGCGTCGGAAAAAGGACGAGACTGTCAGAAGTGCCAGTGCGATGGAAAGAACTGAGCACTGAAAAGGCACAGATCGGGTGGTTGGGCTGTCGCATGTCAAGCATGGTGTTCTAGCTCCAGAGCTTGCCCTGACAGTGACTGGCTGACCGCAACCGGACATCGAAGCCACTGGCGCAATAGTACATGGTGCTAGTATGGTACTCGATAAACATGGTGACGGATTGGGCACAATAACGTGGTTGAAGCGAATGCTCCCGGCTGCTAATATCGATCTTTTGTTGACGTGTGCTAGATTGTACGTCCCCCACAATTATGCTTGTACTGTCGGCGAGATAACCTTGTCCATGAGCTTCTCGGGCAGTAATAGTTACCTTCTGCAGATAACTTCTGGCATCAGCTTGGCAACCCGCTTGAGGTTGTTATGGCGTGAACTGCTACCGGATAGCTGAACCATATTTTTGTCACTTGACCAAAAAATGCGAGGGTTTGTTACTCCAGCTGATCGTTACAAACACCTAGCTATCGATGCCGAGCAGATACTCTACTCCCTCACTACCCCGCCGTTGAAACCGCCGTTCAAGAGTACAAACACAAAACGCACACGATCATAATCACTTTTGAGCACCAGCTGAATTTTGAGGCTTGCTGACCGAGGTTCCGAGTCTGACATAAACGAGCACAGTGGATCTTTGCGACCTATCTTTGCATATTTGACACGTGCACCTTTCCAGTTCGTGCGACATCCCAACTCGTCACATGCTCGAATCGAGCCTTGTTCGGCGACTGATCCGCCGTTGGCCGTGCTGAACAATGGAATGATCCGTATTTTTGTGTCTCAGGTGATTCTCCATGGTTTCTTTGCTTGTGGGTAAACAACAATAACAATAAGACCTCATTACTAAACATAGTGATTGCAGATGAATACAAGTGCTATGCCAAGATCCATAGCTACCACCCAGGCACCGATTGGTCCTCTTCGAGTTGCTCATCAACCCACTAGTTTCGTCAGTACAAGCATGACACATCCTCGGCGCAATAACCTTTTGTTTTGCTTAGTGTGCACTTAGCGACCAATTATGCGAGACCTGAACAGCCTAACTTCATCGAGTCTTGAATCGTGTGCGTGGTAGTCCGTACTGTCGATCTATTGCCAAACAATTGCCTTTCGAGCTTGTGTGCCAATCGCGCATATGATCCAGTAGCTTTGCCCGATTGGAACAAACGCTACAAGTAATCAAAAGCGCGAGCTCGCAAACGGATTGGTGTGCTGTGCATGGCAGAGTTCTTCTGAAGCGGTTGCCTTTTGTGGACAAAGGTGTAGCTCTACTTGTAGAGCAGGATCGCAGAACCGTTGTGTTGTCAAACTGGGCCCGATTTGTCACATATTGTTGTGTTGCGGTATATGTGACTAGTACTCGTATTCAGCCAATGATGGATATGATTCGACCACTTGTAGTTCCAAAATACGTGCACCAATTCCTACGACCATCGCTCCATTCTCGTGGAATGCGTAGCTGGGGATGTTCGATGGCATTCATCACTGTCGTATTGAGTGCTAGTAACATGGCTTGTCAACAACCAAGCTTTGTGAAACTGACTCAAGCATCCATTTCTCCATTGAGTGGTCGCTCGGACTATGCAGTTTCTCCCCTTATTGTGGTTTTTGATCTCAGTACCTCCAATGGCTGGTGATGAATGATGCAGACTGCAGTAAGTGATCTGGCGAACGATGTATCAGGAGCCAAGTAGGGTTTCAAGGTATAAGCCTCTTCATGCATTTGTGCTCATTCGCTGTGAACTGACCGTCCATGCTGATCTGTGTCCTTGTTGGCTTTCCAGATTGCTGCGGGGTGGGCAGCCTGGTTCTGCTCGTCTGAGAACCATTCTTGTTTCCAAATTTCGGCCCTCTCTTTGACTTTCTCAAGCATCTCTTCAGCTCCCTTCCACCCTTCACCTCTATGTCCACTGCTGATCCCGACGATAATGCTTTCTTCCTCAATAGGTACCTCTCCTAGCCTGTGTACGATAATGACTTTTTCGAGGTTGTGTTTGGAGCGAACGTCGGAAGCGATCTTGAGCAAAGTATTCAATGCTAACTTAGGGTATGCTTGATAAGCAAGATGCGAGACCGGCCTATTATCAAAGTTATTGCGTGTAGTCCCTAAGAATAGCACATTTGCACCAGCAGTAGGAGAGCGAATGAATTTTGAGGCGAAGCTGAGATCAAGGGCATCATAACGTAGCTCAACGTGAGCGGTCGCATCTGCAGTTTGTAGAACTTGAGGGAAGTTGGCTGGATCGAGTACTGAGCTCAATGAGCCAGGAGCCATCTTTCAAGGAGGCACCCGTTGACACAAGAACAGCGTGAATCACACCACTTAGCTCGACAAGCCCTACAGAAGGGTGTAGAGTAGCATGAAGAGTGATCGAAGTATTGAAGCCGTGGTGAACATTTTTCGAACATGCAACACTCTCATTACAGTGACTAGCAGGAGCGTTAGATAAATAACGTCATCGGACCACCGATAGCCTTGCCAAGGTTTCTCAGCCTCGTGCATATCTCGGGCATCGATACGTCTTGAGCCTGCCACGTTGTCAAATAAAAGCACGATTTCCTTCGTTAGCAACGCACAGAAAAATATAGGGTTGCTTCACTTTCAACATTCATTCACCGCCAGTTGACCATTGTATTTACCTAATAATGGCAATTCTACTTCCTACAAGTGGTAATCTTGGTCAACTGCAGAGCCCGGAAGTGAATTTCTTAGCCATTTGAGGTATCTCACTGGCTGTTCGATTTTGATACACGTACCAATAACGACAACGGCATTGATGTATTTAGAGCAAGATGACGATTCTCCCTCTTACTGACCAGCCAGGTACGAGCCGTGTTTGGATGCCTGCTAGGAGACATTGGATGTAGTTGGAGTTTCTACCACCACAGCCATGACTCCCCACCGCTTCCAATGTTCTGAGTGAATCCAGACCTCGTCAGTCGAAACGTGTATTGATATTCCCTCACCCTGATCTACTGTTGAATTTGAAGGACTTTCCAGAAGCTTTTCCTCTTGTGATAGACGTCGTCGTTTGATAGAATTTGGTCTTTGACAGCTGCATGAAGTGTTGTTGAATCGTGTTGACAGCGCCGCCGCATTGGCCAGAGAAGTCATATGCAGCTGTAAGAGATCTTGGAAAGGACATCTGGCCACCTCAGTTGTGACATTCTTTCGAGACTTACTCTTCATCAAAACAATGCCGTACTGGCTGGCCATTGCAACATTTTCCTACCATTTCGTTGACAATACGTGACAGATTTAATAGACGTGTAGATAATACGTAATCACATACTGTCAAGTTCATGGCAGACAGAGGTGGAAAATTTCGTTGTCGATTCGATGTTGTTATGTAGCTTCTCCATTGCAGGGGATCACAGGATGGAGAAAAATTGACAGAATCTTTTCTGCACAGTTGACTTTCACCCTGGCAAATCCTTATGCCCCTGAAACACGACAAACAAGACGAACTACAGTAGAATTGCTGTCCTCGTGTTCTCAAATCCTTCAGGACGCCATTGCCTAACTTCGTGCTGTCGAGAATTGTGGTGATAGATCCCGAGCAGGTCCAGATGCTGAGTGGTGATTCTCTAACAGTTCTGATTGGTGGGGCATTGTGCTAGCAGAGCGTGAACTGTTGCCGCAAGTTTGAGCCCAACGAATCACCGACCTGCAAATGACAGGGGCGGACGAACCATTTTCATTGTTGAAAAGCCGAACACGAACTATCGTGTTTTTCGCCTGGTTGAACGAATATGGTAAAACCCGCGAGTAATGCTTGTGCTTTTGCCAATCAAATAGACGCCATCTCAACTCAAATTCGTGGTCCGGATGTAATCAACGGTTTCATACAGTACTGAACTTGTTAAACTCGAATATGGGCAGGCACAACAACTGACACGGCAGGAGCTCACCTCTGGTGATGACCTTTTTAGCGACCCGCACGGCAATATACCTAACTCATCGCATGCTTGACTGTGATCACAGCATAGGTCGGTGATCAATCTGACGCTACTGATCTAGCTTGATGATGACCTGGGGACTGGCCACATTTGTCGTACCATGTTGTTCCTGCACTTCACTCTTCGAGACTAGTGGTGACTGCTGCCGCATGGGGCCTCGTCAGTTTAGCTCTACTCGGTACCAATCTGCCGGATATGAACATGAACAGCCGAACAAAACGTCTTCGGTGCATACCTGTGGGTCGGAAAAACGTTGTCTCTGCTTCACGGACCGTTGTTCCCCAATGCTTGTTGCATGTGTCTGGCTACACTAAAACGAATGTGCCGTCTTACAACCTGCAACTGTATGAATCCGGCCACCTGGAGCAAACAGGGGTTTCACTTCCATACATATGTCGTGAAGTCTGCACATGTGTCGTCCACACAAATGTTGCCCTTTAGGAAAACGTGTCGAAGGATGCTATCAGCGAGCTTACCTATGAGTTGATGCTTGTTACCCAGAAGTCAACATGGTCAACACCTTGTATCGTAAGTGTTTGCTGCTGATCAATTTTGGGGTTTTCCCTGACAACTTCCAGCTCCACTGGAGGTTATTGCCTCGTGGCCGAAACCCAACTATGTCGATCCTGCCACACGAGGACCCGGTCTGCTCGTGTTGTCAATCATCCTCATTGTGCTTGGCTTCATTACCATCTCGTTACGAGCCTATTCACGGTTGTTGGTCACTCGAGCTTTTGGTGCCGACGATGGCTTGATTATTATTGCTTATATCTTGGCTGTGGCAATGTCAAGTCTCATTATTGTCGGTAATTTGGACTACTTCAGTGGACGCCATATATGGGACGTTCCTATTGATACCTTCGTGCCTCACAGGAAGAATGCTTGGTGGACCGAGATTCTCTACGTTCTGTCTAGTTCTATGGTGAAGATTAGTGTCCTCCTCTTCTACCGCCGACTCAGCGTCAACTTTACTCGAACCTTCTTCTGGGCTACCTGGATAGGTATCGGGATCAATGTTACCTACATGGTTACTTTCATACTTGGCTTGATCTTGATATGTCGACCACTTAATGCTTATTGGAACAGCTTCAATCCGGCATGGGCAAAGACTCACAAGTATAGCTGTGGTGCTGAAAATATCACTCTGCCAGTTTCCTCAGCCATTAGTGTGCTAACAGATCTTTATGCTACCTTGGTACCGATGCTTCTCATCACGTCAATAAAGAAGTCTATGAAGGAGAAGGTGGCCTTGTACTCTCTCTTCTCCCTTGGGTTTGTCGTTGTCTTCTTCGGCATACTGCGAACTGTCGTCAGTTACCGAATTTACAACGTCACTTACGACTTCACTTACTATGTTTACATTGTTTGGATCTGGCTCCAGCTGGAGGTGTATACAGCCATTCTTGCTGCCAGCGCGCCAGCTCTTCGACCGTTATTCCAGCATGTTGTGGTTATCATGACAAGTGAGAAGGGAAGCAGACCAAGCATGATTCCTCACTATGCATACCGCCAGAGTTATGGACCTGGTCATACTATCGGTAGCAGCGCACAACGTTCCAGAAGCTCAGCGGCAATTATTCCGGACAAATCTGCAGCGGCCTCGGAACGTGAAGAGAACCCTTTCGAGCTGGCGGAGACCATCGAGGAAGCTTCAAGAAGTTCATCGCCCCAAACACCAGGACACCATGAGGAAGGATCGTATAGCTGGCTGAGCACTGACAACAACTCTATCGGTGGCCGGAAAGCACCACAAGAGAAACGTGCTCCAACCTTGACCACAATCCCGTTGACTCCCCGAATGCAGAATTCAAATTTTGGAATCTCACAGCCTATTCGTCGACGAAGTTTGAATTTTGATCCAAACCATCCCCCAGTACTTGCGTCGCCCTAGAGGGGTCAGTGACATGCGTGGAAGCATACACGAAAATTACTCCATGCTACGCGTGGTCTTGCTCCATATCACGAGTGGGTCGAAAGTGGGCCGACATTACCCGACTGTTGAAACCATGGGATGCGTGTATATGTTATTACATGTGTATGAGGCTGTTGTACGCGTGGTGTATTAGTCAACTCCTGTGGACAGGCATTGCCGTCAGCATTATCCGTTACAAACATGGCAGCTAGAGTTCTGGACTATAATCGACATCAACCAGTATCAGCCAACAGACATGGGCAAACATGGTCTCCGTACTGCTACCAAGCCTCAACATTCAGAGATTTGTCACACGACGTCGTCTCACAGCACGCGAATTCAATGCCTCTGGCACGAGAACCACCAAGCCCTTCCCGGTAGTACGCTGCACTTTATCCTTCTCCGATACGACACAGGCATACACAAAGTCCGTTCTCACTCCCGAACGGACCAACGCAGCAAGCACAAAATCCTCAATCACACGACATGAATAGCCGGACTGCCGAGACCGAAATTCCGTTAATCACAAGCATGTGCGAGAGCTTTCAACAACAACGATTGATGGAAAACGGTCACGACATCCGGTCACACAGAGACATACAGGCCGAGTGCCAGCTCCAATGTTTTCTTCAGACTCACCTTCAAGTTGCACATGAAGTGTGAACGACACCAAACCACAACCACAGAACGCCATCTGTACAACATCACACCAGCTGCACACATGCCATACCTCCGACTCCCATACTCCCGGCGCCGATACCGAATCTACGCCATACAAACCACAACCCACAACCCACGCTACGCCGTCCTCAACATATCATGAGCAGTTATTCACCATCACATAACCCGCAACCACCCAAATTACGACCATAGACCCGAACACACGGGAAAAGCGCAAGCTTCAATGAAACACATCACATGACACAAAGGTTACGGCGTTACTGTATCAACTACATGCAGCGTATGCTTCGAACAGAAGTGGTTCGGGGAAGCGGTCACGGCGAAAAGTTCGTTTTTTTTCTGAGTATGAGTGCGTACTGTATATATTGTACATAGATAAAAGTAAGAGCGATGGTATGTGGATGTATATGTATGTATGCATATATGTACGTATCAAAGCGTGACCTGTGCATCACTCGTGCCTCGTTCCTACCGGCCGTTCTTGAAGTCTCTACTAAGTACGTACAAATTTCAAAGTCTACCATATGCTCCTTCCAAGGCAATACATACAGCACTGCTGCTCTGTCCAATCCAATGGTCCAATAAAATAATCCACGTGACATGCGTCAAAGCTGAGGTACTTACATCACGCTTTCCCAAAGCCATTGCCCTCCCTGCTGTCCCTCCAGAACACCAGCTTCCTCCAACGCAGTAGCAAGATGACCCTTAAAACATTCAATGCATTCCTTCTCGTTCTTACTCCATACTGCGCCTTTTGCATCGATGCCGCTTCGCTTCCGGACATCAAGGATGCGGTCTGAAGCTCGGAGAATGGTCTGCGTGAAGCATAGACACATCTGGCCTTTGCCATTATCGGCGGAGGGCGTTGCGGTTGTGGACGCTGGTGAGGGAGAGCTGTGAGTTGCGTCGGAGATACCAGAGATTATGCGGGTCATGCTGAGGAAGAAGGAGATTAGGTTGAAACGGGAGGGTGGGAGGTTGAGGGTTGTGGAAGGCTCGGTTGTGAAGGTTGAGTTGATGGTGTGTAGGAGGTTGGAGCATGAGTCCGGTTCCGGATTGTTGGCGTTGGTGGCTGGTACTTTTGGACCGATGCAGCTTTTTGTTCGGGCATGTTTGGATTTCTTGGATTTGGCAACGGTGTTAGAAGTGTTTGCCAGTTTTCTAGTGGTCGGTGAGATGAGGCCGGTATGTCCGTTAGTGTGATGTAGCATTTGGTCGAGTTGCTCTTCCTCTTCGATACTCAATATCCAACCATCGTGTTTCAACTTCATGGTGGGATCGATGGTACCATAATCAAATTTTGGTTGTACCTTCACCGCATCACTTCTGCCTTCAATGTTTAGGCCTGCAGATCTGGCAGCAGCATGAGCTGGTACTGACATACACCATGTATCTTTGTGGTCTCGATGCGTCCTGCCAGTTCTGAATTTCAATCGAGCACCAATATATCTCAACCAGGACGCCATGAAGCCTGCATCTGGTCGAGCTCCTGTCGCGTACAAGACTGGTGCAAAAAGTGAACAGACAAGTTCAAGGGCAGGTATTGGTGCCAAAATATTGAGATGCACTAAAGCGTTGTATGTGTGCAGTACAGCTCCAACGTACTGACGGTAGTGAAAGAGGTGCATGCCATAATAGGAGCACAGATCAAGGATTTCCAAGGCGTGGTTGCCAGCGACAAGTGGTGATTGAATCAACGTATTCCAGCATCTGTATTTGGCAAAGGTCTCCAGCTCATCTCTCATCTGAGCAATTCGATAACCCAGAGTGTTGACACATTGGCAGGGGAAAATGCTTTTATCGTCGATGAATATTCGGATTGTTGATAGTGCTTCATTCGCAAGCTTCAGTGACGATATGCGAGGTAACGTGATTCGGTTTGGTGTGGGAAGAGCTTTGGAGTAGGCGCAGTGGCTGGCTGATAGCAAGTAGATGATAATGCAGGTTACGAAGCTGGTCGTGGCAGTATCGAAGGTATTGCCGAGATCTTCAATGCCTGGCACTCCTTCACAAATGATTTCTGACCTGCTTCGCACATCCAGTACAGATGATAACTCAGTAACGAGCTTTTGAACAAGTGTATCGTGTGCAGTAAGGGTTAGACTGTGTGGTTGAGAATTGCCGTGTGTTAGTGTTGAGGAGAGCAACTCTTCGGTGTAACACAAGGTGTCCACAAGTTCAGATGTACCATTTTGATGCTGCTGCTGGTGGTTGCTTGAATCGTTCTCGCATGTCCAACTTCCAATTCTTTGCTTCATGTTCTGAAATCCACTGGCTTCGGGTTCTAGCTCTACAAACTCCCGACTGTACCGAATCGCTCGGCATATGAGCACATTCGTGTACACGGCTGAAGCGGCTACTTGAGCCTCTCCAACACCCGCCTTGGACCAGCAAGACCTGACAGCTTCGGTAATGGCCTCGATTTTCTGGCAAAAGAAGTCAGCAGGCAAGCTCGAAAGTCAGTCGTTGAGAACGTACATCAAGGAACATGATCACCTCCACTCCTTGCCCTATGGCGCCTTCCGCGTCCAGAAAGTCCTCACACTGCTCGGGATCATTATCGGAACAACTGTCCGGTCGAAGTGGTGAATGGCAACATTCGGAAGTGGCATTGGTGTCTGCATCACTGAGGCTGTCATCATCGGAATCTTCGCGGGAAGGCGGACTGTGTTCGATGCTGAGGGAGAAGCGAGACAGTGCATTCATGGTCAACGCTACAGAACTGGAGCTTGACTCGCGGCGTTTATCGTTCTTCTTCGCGGTAGCTCTGTGACTTGGTTTGCCGGCAGTAAGCAGGATTTCATGGATTTGCTTCAAACTGTTCTGGATCAGACTTGTTCTATTCTGCTAGCTGGTGAAGTATAGTTACCTCTCTGTGAAATGTTCGTGGTTGATGGTATCGATTTCATCCTTTTCACACTGGTCACGATGGGTTCGAAAATGCTGACTCAAATAACCTCGCTCTCTGATGACGTCTCTGAAGTAGTAGTCGACGTCTGATGGAAGAGATCCGATTTCCTGTACCTTGTCGCATAGTATTCTGCCCAGTGTGATCATTTGCTTAATAGGCAATGTCTTCCTGCCTTTGTACTTGTCTGGACCATACCGAGTCATCCATGCTACAATTGCCCTATTTCCTGGATATGGTCGTCAGTTTGATTGCAGCGTGGTCAGCAATACACCTACCTTGCTTGTACCGGACATATCGATCTTGAATATGTTGCGGTAAACCACAGTTAGTGATCTCATGAGACACGTTGAGCAGCATGATGGGAAGGTCTGATCAACGATCAAGCAGCAGTAAAAGCATTCACGTGAATAGTATTTGGTAGGAAGGATTCTTGTTTGTAGAATTCCAGGATTGAATGATACAGAGTGTTTTGAGGACAAGCTTCATTGTCTTACCAGGGCCCGCAATACCACAAAGCAAGTCCTGATCTCTTGCAACATGTGATCTGCCTGAGAGGCACGACATCCAAACCTTCAATGTCAGTACTCACAACATCGAGTGGTAGACAGTGGTCGATTTCAAGGTACTCAATCGGTACTCCATAAATAGTGGCTCCTGGATATGCGCCATCTTCATTCGCTGTAAGGCATTTGAATTGAGTACCTTATGCTCTTAGCGTGGTTCTTCGATTGCGGAAGGTTTTGCGTACTGGTTTAGATGATAGGCACATTTCCAACTCAACCACAACTGCAGAAGTTTGGTTTGTCCATGAAGAATGAGCAGTGTTCTCACAATGCAGTGTTTGAGCCTTGTCGATCATGGTGTGACGCGCATGAACAGGTGGGGAGTGTCATTTCAGCTGGTTTTCATGCAGTGGGTAACGCCATTCGTCAAGACACTGCGGCCGAACAGTCTGTTGGCTGACGAGAGGTTGATCTGTTCTGGAAAGAGGGTAGGTGGCATTGGCCGTCGATAAATTTGTATGGCGGTGGATGATTGTCGACCATTGTTTTCGCAGGAAAAGAATCAGTGCTGCGTATTCCGCTGGCCGTACGGATATCGAGAGGCAGCTGTTCCCTACAATGAGTGGCATTAGACACAGCTTTTTTGCCATTCAGCATCAGTGATTAGTACATGGGTCCAAAAGGTCAAAGTTGTAGCTTGAAGAAGACAACGCAGCCAGGTAGTGGAATCATCCTGAGAGTCGGAGGTGAGGGGCATCGAGGGCTTGGCACTGATGATGCATGCAATGTACGGGTATCATTGACCTCGCTGTGTTTGTTCGATCGTTTCAAACAAGCCAGAAAGGTCTCGCGTTATCATGGGCGATCATGATATCGTCTTGAACCCAGGAATTGCGTTGTGAGAAGTTGCAACTCAAGGTTGCAAAAGAGTACCAATGATTAGGGTCGTGTTCCAGCTGCACCTTCTCGAGATCTTAGCTAGGTAAGCAAAGTCCGATTGGTCCCTCGAGTTGCTGTACCTCAATCAGCAAAATTGGGGTGCAACTTCCCACAAGTATCAGCGATTTTGCAGAGCATGACGCCAACGCTCAATGCGACCTTGAGTCCCAAGATGCAGGACAAAATGGGGGACCTACATGTATTTACCCGTTTTTCAATCCAAATTCTCTAGTTGGCTAGAGTTGATTTCGGGGCTGATCTCAGGTTTATCGCCATCATCCACATTTCCAACTGAACGAGCGAGGTCGGTTCCACATGTGCCTAGACTCCCCAGACTATCCGGACCGGCCACAAACTCAACAAACTGTGGAATCAGCACGACAAGCTGTAGTACCCACAGTGAATCAATCGCACGGTCATGCACAATGCAAGGTTCACCAAAATACAAGTATCCGTCACCGGTTTAACGGGACGCCTGAAACCACCCACCTCGAAATGATTCGATCAAGATGTTCGTGTCCATGGCCGGTCTGTGTCCGTCGCCGACCCATTCGAGTTGCTGTCTGTTAGCCCTAAGGCTTCGTCGCTCTGAAACTAGCCCCCATGTCCGACAGCCATTTCATCCTGCTGTTCAACCTTGCAGCTTCTCTGCTACGTGCGGATCAAAAGATTAATTCGAGTGCCAAGCTCAAATCCTGCATTCAGAAAGAGTTGTAATATCATGATCAATCTTGGGAAGAAGCATGTAACACCATCATATTTGAAGTTTTCTACATATTACCCGCCTAGGCACGGCAAGGTGTTTCAATTCAGAACCTCCGAATTGAAGAAAATTCACCATCACAACCGCGCATCTTCATGCAGTCATCGTTATGGGACGTGCTGCAGGTCCTTATACCACTGTTTCTGAGCACCACACTATCCCTACAGATCGTCATCAAGCAGATGAATCATTCTCTGAACTAAGACATGCATCGCCTCGTTGGTCATGGCTTCCGTACAGTTTACGCACTTTCAGCCTTGCGGCACTGGCCGCTGTTCTCTCAATCAATATTTTGGCACTGGAGGTCGTGTATTGGAGGTTGAAAACCACACAAAACCTCGACTTCGGTAACAAACCGGCTGTACATGCAATTCAATACATGCCCACTGTCGTTGCTATCATCATAGGGTTCGCTTGGAAAGGGCTCAGCTCAGATCTTGGTCTCACCACTCCATGGGCAGCAATATCTGGGAGGTGGGCCAAAGCATCCGATTCCATCCTCCTCAACTACGCAGATTCCTTGGACATTGTATCTTTTTGGCAATCTTTGAAACATCAACATTGGATGCTATGTCTGGTTTTGGCCTGTGGTTTCCTAAGTGGTGCAATGGTACCACTGGCTAACTCTCTGACGGAACTAGACCTATTCAGCACCGTGAACTCGACGAAACTTTTCACTGCCGCCGATCGATTCAATTTCAATGGATCATTGGGCGTGCCGGCAGGCTGGCAAAGCGCGCAGGTCTGGCTCAACTATCTCGCTATCACCATTCAAAAAGCCAAATTACCATGGCTTAGTGATAACTATACTTTTTCCACTTGGGACACCACAGGTTACGAGGATTTATTGTTGGAAGCAACGGTCGACTCTTTCTCCGCCTCGTTGAATTGCACTCCGATTAGCTACAATGGTACCTATTTTCAGTCTGGTCAAAACTCCTCTCTCGTGCTCGACAACCAAGGAGACTCATATTGCAGCCTGCCAATATCACAATCCGTGCTTTGGCCGTGGAACAGCTCTAGCATTCTGCTTTTTTCAAAGAACAGGACCACGGGCAACTTCAATGTGCCTCCTTTCACCTGGCTCAACATCACTGCTTGTAACGCTCCCGACGATTATCGCATACTCGCAACTAGCATGGTTGTAGACGTGCCCAACAATCTTACGAGCCCCTATGTCAGCAATGGAACATACAACTTCTACAATTCCACAAACGTGTGGAACTCAGATAAGATCAATATCCGAACCTCCGGGTTCATTTGCTCGCCTTCGTATTGGAGCACCCCTGCCTCAATCACGATCAATGGGACAACCGGCTTGATTGGAACTGGCCCATTCTTACAACGAGACGAGACAATTGAAATACCCGACGTTGGTGTTGGACTAGATGTCATTCAGGCCGAGATGAACAATCCAAGTGATGCACAAAGTCAGACGGTATTCGACGCGGCCGCAACAAACAGCTGGTCTACACAAGTTTTGCCGAACAGTTACAATTGGACTCAATTCTCCAAGCTGCGGGTCATGCAGGGATATTCTTGGATATATCTCTGGTATGTCTCCTTGTACTATCCTATTGGAACTCCCCCAACCGACCCATTCTTCCGAAACCTAATCAGCACTGATAACGCAACTGCCTGGGACGTTTACAATAACCATACCATGCTCAAAAACTATGTCGAGACTAGTTTTGCGCAGTTTCTTCCTATACTTGTCAATGTCGCTGCCAGAGTTCCAGATAACTCGTCCGTCCATGGGCATATCATCATCTCATCACCGCGCCTGTTCATTCGTCGACAAGTCCTGAACGCTCTCGAAGTCATTCTTGGGATACTTGCATTGGTCACTGCGTCACTGTTGGTATTCAGACCTCATACACTGCTGTCACGACATCCTGGTACACTTCAGCACATCTCTCAGCTGCTCGCCAATAGCCCGGAAGCTGATCAATTCTTTGAGGGTATGGGTTCATGTGGCGAGAACGTCCTTCAGAGAAGACTCAAAAACATCAGTTGTCGTCTCACTTACTCAAGTCATCAGGAAGTTCAACTTGAGCTCTCACGAAACCATGCGACGGAAAATTCTCCCAACGAAGCCTCTATCGAATTGAACAATAGAGCAAGCAATCTTTCCCAGATCTCCAAATCATCATTGCTAGATAGCACAGAGCCTATAGACCTCAGTCTCGGTGCATCTACCCGTCACCGACCATTTGCACTAAGATTTGGATCAAGGATCGCCATTCTTATTGCTGTGGCAGCAATCGGAATCACAGCTGGCGTCGTCTTACACTACTCTAGAATAGTTGGCGGCTTTCCAACCTTAACAACGCGAATCAGTGCTTGGGACCTGGTTCCGTCTATCGTTCTTGTTGTTCTTGGATACTCCATTCAGAGTATGGAATATGCTGCCCTCAGTCTGGGAACCTACAGTCAACTAGCAAGCAACTCTATTCGTTCAGGACATGCCATGGCCCGCCGACACGTTCAAGATGCTAGCAGAATGTTACTGGAGAACTGGACTTTCGACTGGACCGCAATATCTATACCATGCTTCGTCTTACTCCTCACGTTTCCGGTGTTAAAAATCGCATCTGGCAAGCTCTTCTACCAAACTGTCGGCTCTTCCGAACTGCCGGCAACATTCCCCGTGAACATTGATCAAGTTCAGAGGCTCAACAGCTTAACACAACATATTGGAAGCACGGCTGCTGGGTCCTACACTAGTTTTGTAGCACAACAATTGTCCTTGGATAATACTATATCACGACCTATCTACTATTACATGGACAGAATTGGGTCTCTTAACTTCCCAGTGATGGATTACAACATGACCTCATTGCTAAAATCACCTCCTCAAACCAGTCAGAGTGACCTATTGCAGGCTCGAATGGTGGCCCTGAATACGAGCATTACCTGTTCTGCATCAGAGGCAGGAGATATTGGACTCGTTGGGACAAGTTGCAATAAGAGTACAGGTTACACCTTTGAATTCGAGTGCACCTCTGGTCGCTGTACGAGTCAATTCGGAAGGGCTTTTTCTACCACCAATGTAACGACAACTATTACTCCAAACATGACGACCAACACTCCAACGTACTTCACGGAGACCTTTCCTTCTACCACCGACGATTCTTTAGTTGTACTGATCGCAGACTTCTCACCGCTGCAGCAAAGTGGATTGAACCTTTCGACGATTTCGTGCAACAACAGAACACTTGGCACCGAAACACTTGGCAAATTTATGCCCTCGATCCGGGCTATAAACTGCACAAGGCATATCAACCTGGTGAATGCGAATGTGACATTTGCACGTGTTGCCACTGGTGGCACGTCCGGAACCACTCCTCTCTACAAAGGTGAGGTCATTACAGAATTCCATGAACGGAGAACTATTGTTTTGTATTCGAGTCATCAACAAAGTGCATGGAGTCCAATTTCATATGATCCAACGTCAATCGAGCTGATTAGTCCTACAATACCCCCAACTACATGGCCAGCACCGATCTTACTTCCAGATACTGGTAATCCTATTTACCATGTTGGCAGTACTCTCCATCCTCTCATCAATCCCTATTATATGATGAGCTTAATCGCGCAAGATCAGGAGATCCGCTCCGGCAACCAGTTCGACTTGTTGAATCCAGAGAATCTTATGTCCTCTACAGCGAAGGTGTACCAGAACTTGACAACAATCACCCTTGCAATAACACTAGGCACATTGTTTGACGGTCGATTTGACACGTATCTCCCGGCTAATGTCACGACTTCGCTCGCTGTGCCGGTATTGAGAAACATCACCGACGGTCGCTACACACTCTTCAATTCTGTCATAAAACAAGACATTGGATTTACAGTCGCCCTGATCGTGTTACTAATCCTGACGTTTCTATGTGTTGCCTTTATCTCCGTTCTGATTCCCCGAAGTACACTACTTCCCAAAGCGCCAAACAGTATAGCTGCTCAGTTGAGTATTCTTGCTGGTAGCAGGCTGGTCAAATCACTTCGAAGGGAGCAGGCAGATGGTGATTCGCATGACCTATTCCGGAAAGAGTCATTTGGTCTAGGATGGTGGCCAACGAACGACGGTGATAACAATCAACTTAAGCGTACAGGATCTGAAATCGGCACTACTAGCGGCTACAGGTGGGGTGTCGACATAGGTCAACTTGATCAAGACGATCGTAAACTCAGACCACGGACGAAGACGTTATCGTTCAACCCTACTACTCCGACTATGGCACAATCAGTCACACATAGAATTCCAAGAAAAGCTGTTGGTTCATCGAGGATAGGATCTACCATGTCAGCCGGTTCATACACGCCGTTGCCATCAGTTGAAGCTGACGAGATGCACATTCGGTTTTGAAGGGTTCCAGAAGGGTATTCCGAATTATCTAGACAAGCGAGCAAATTTAGCACTTCAGAACATTCGGCGCTGATTCATATATAACATGAACGGCACGAACACTGTGGTCGTCACATCTGAACCTGAATCAACGTCTGCATGAACGATTTTTTGCCAGTCCATACACTCCTAGCTGCATGTTGAGCTCTTCTCCGACAAGTTGTGCACGAGGTTGCATGGCAAGAACGACGTTTGCACCGGCATATGCCATGTCCGATTTAGGGACGAAGAAAGAGATACCAGACCAACAGGACAGGGCTAACCTTCAAGTTGCATCACGAAACAGGAACGTCTACCTACAACTGGTCAACGCCAAGGTTATTCACTGGTGTACAAGCACTGATATTGCTTCATCCGGTCTCGGAAAGCATGGCCACCAGCGGCATTACTCCGCCGAATGTCTGTGTTACCATTGTACGACAATTATGTTCCCTCAACTTCTAATTTGGATCATCGTGGCTTCTACGATATGTTGTGTCTCTGTGCGACAGTATCAGGACCCTGCAAGACAGAGTATGCTAAATCCGGCTGCCTATTGGCTGTTGTAGCAATTACCCGAATGATCATCTTGAAGATCATTCCTCGGACTACAGCCACTTCCATGACTTCATGAAGCAATGCACCTCCTCAACTGCGGTCAACGTCGCCGTTCCTGCATAATCGATTGGCTGTCACTCCATGTGGACATGCGAAGGATGCCGATTTGTGGTTGCGTACGAAAAGAAGGATTGACGTTCTTCGTACAGTACAGTAGCTGTTGCTATTTTCGAAGTTGCTAACAGGTTGATTTTTCGATGGGAGTAATACTGTACAACATTATCCCCAGCTTCGCCAGCAATATTCAAGAAGGAAGACTTGTGGAAGACTTCGTCCACAGCCCTGGAACATTTGTGGGGTACGGCCACCACCTTGGCGGATCCACCAACCCTCAAGTCCGGACATTAACGCCTCCGATTGGTCAGCATAAACCTGCTCAAATCAACTCAAATGTCACCATTTCATTCATTCAGCGTGGACAGTCCATACAATCTTACCAGAGGCAGAGCACATATTTCAGAACAGTGGCATCTCACGTTTTATCCATCCGTCTCCATGTGGTCGTTGTTGCACTGTCCAAGAGTAACCCGGCGTGAACAACTCCCGAACTTTGGCAAGCCTTCCTCGTGTAGCTTAGCTGCCTATCTATGATAGGAACAAGACTGTTTAGTAATCCCTGAAAAAGAAGTGCTCCAGCATATGCATGGTTCTAACCTATCGAGTCTTTTCCACTGTCGAGAGCGAGTTTGCGCACATATTTCAGCAAGCTAAATCTGCATCGACATGCTACCGTACTATATGCATCCTGTATGACAGTTCATCTCCAGACCTCAAACGTGCTCATCCAGAACCCACCGTTTCAGTGTCGTGATAGATAACAACTCTCCTTTCCCTACAGCTTACTCGTAATTTATTATTAATATACCATTCCTTCCATTCCAACCCTTATCCATTCCGTCATCCAATTCCTCCTTTACTTGAACGTCAGCACAGCACTTCACTCCGAGATCCTGGCACTATGTCTCTCAACTCCAACCACAACTACACCACCACAATCCCCTTCACCTCATCACTATCACAACACGACTACAAGCCCAACCCGACACCACGCAGGAGAACAACACATTTCGATACGTTTCTCCAGTCTGTTGAACGACCTGTCGCCCGTCTTCTGAGTCGCTCACCATCACCATCATCCTTATTGGCATCATCCTCTTCGTCTTCTTCTTCTCCTTCTTCTTCATCATCATCCACAGGCTCGTTGTCAGGCACACGTTCACGCAGCAGTACAAACACGAGCACGAGCACGAGCGCAAGCAGTACTCGCTCCATTCCATCGAGCTTAACGATATCGAGTGGGACACCGGTTGATACGCCACCGAGAGCGCGAACATTGAGTGCTGTTGAATCGCGCGATTATGTCTCAATGGACACGGGGTCGGACAGCTGCACAGCGCCGGGCTATCGGGGCGTCGTTGATGCTCAGCGGTATAAAGCTGGCCTAGGGGCGCAATACTTGGTGCACAGTTTGAGACAGCGAGCGCAGTCCTACCAGCATCAGTCACAACCTCCACTTCAAAACTCGAATTCAACGTCCAGAAAAGCAACGCGACGTAACCGTCTC
Organism: Neophaeococcomyces aloes; assembly: GCA_022813445.1. Lineage (NCBI taxonomy): Eukaryota > Fungi > Ascomycota > Eurotiomycetes > Chaetothyriales > Neophaeococcomyces > Neophaeococcomyces aloes. Next base: position 97,636 of record JAKLMK010000040.1, on the reverse strand, counting down.
TGCAAAAACTGCTACCAAACCCACGACTACCTAGGTCCGCACGTACACAGCGAAACGTGTATTTCCCTCTCCGCCCACACGCAACACCAAAGTCCGCGTGTACACGATACCAAACCAGGACCACTGACAATCCGCCTCCCCACCTCTCCAACAAAAACTAGAGCCATCTTCGACGCGATATGGTCGTGTTTCGAAACACTCAAGACACAGAATGAAGCTACACGGACATTCCTCTCAGCTCCAAACTCAGTACCGTCGTCATCGTCGTCAAAACGACATACTGCTCAACAACAACAAACAATGCACCAGCATAAATCAAAAGTGAATAATAATGCTAAACCGTCGCTGCGCCAAGAAGCACCGCTGGTATGGCTGAAGTGGAAAGCGGCGGATGGGACGAGGAAGGGACAGACGCGGAACGAGAAGAATTGGGTTGATGTTTGGAGGGGGCTTATTTGTGTGGATCGTGTTGATGCTGATCATGATAAGGAGAATGAGTATGAGAATGGTGATGGTGATGATGATAATGTTGTGGCCGGGTTTAGACCTGTCGGGTGGATCACGGTTTCTTTTCCAGAAGAGCAGAAGAGGGAGCTGTTGGGGTGTTTGGAAATGATGGATCATGGCTTGGTGGCAAATATGGTGCGATTGCATCGATTCGATTGGAAGGATGAGGGCGATGGAGTCGAGGACGGGGATGGTGCTGTACGGCTAAGAAGTATGTCACCTGGGTCGATGCGTTCTCGGTTTGCGTTTTCGGATAATGAGCGTGCGCTATCGGAGTGGTATGTTGATGGTCGTAGCTATGGTGTTTCTGCTATTTAGTGTTGGTGTACCGCCTGCTCATCTCCTTAGACAAGAAATCTATTGGGTGTTACGATCTCGATGTCGTGGTCGTGAAAGCTCAAGCGCCCGATCTCAGTCTTCTCAAACGTGGTTGGTGTTTCGTTTGAACAGGCTGCAACAATAAGTACTGGGTGTTTTTGTCTTTTCTCGCATCGGGGAATTGGCAGAGCCTCGTATTTCTGTCCTTGTGAGGATGACTGACGCATGGGTGAAAATCGTTGCTTCTCTGAAAGCCAGTGAATGGCCGGTTTGGTTAATAATTCCTGCTTGCCAGTTAGGAATAACATTGTCCTTTTTGAAGCGAGATCAGTTGTATTGAGACATTGAATTATCGCGAACATCACACAAATTGCCAAGGGCGGGTAGCGGTGCACATTTTGATTCACGCTGGATCACACACTTGAATGGAAAAAGGTACTTCGATGGCCGTCAAGTCGCATGAATATGGTCGTGTCTGCTAAGCAAGATTGCGGTACTGCAAGAGCACATGAGCCGTCTCAACAGTTTTGTCAGATTGTATGCAGTTTCAACTGCCATATCAGGATGAGGGCCATTGCGGACCTCAGAAGGGGAACGAGCTACCAGGTAGTGGTAGAGAAAATCTGCAATTTGGAGGTATATCGAATTGAACAAGAGATTACGAGTTTGATTGGGGAGGGAACGTGTACTTACCATAATGAAACAATCCTAGCATACGGCTGTAGAGACCAGCTCTTACTTACTTTTACCTTAACTTACCATACTTACCTACCCAATTCAGGATGTAACCTCGATATTGCATGTGCTATCGTGTACCACAGCTTGATCAGCGTTCTCTGTAGTGCGATCGAGAGCTGCCAAAATCATCGTAGCCATTTCTCCTCTCTGGCGATCGCGATCGGTCACGGCGTGTAGACTGCGAAGCAGTAAAGGACTGTGACTGTGACTGTGACTGACTGCTTCGACGTCTAGAGTTGGAGTTGTAGGAATCTGGCGGCTCTCGACCTCGAGTGGATGATCGTCGATATTGACTATTCGAGCGTCCAGAAGTGCTGTAAGTGTTTCCGTACGATGTTGGTGGATATTGACGACTGGATTGAGTCATGTCTTCGTAGGTGGCCACCGAGTTCTGCCGAGTTGAGCCTCTGCGGCCAGGATTTACAGATTCGTAGCTTTGGCTGGGTCGACGTGTTGATGTCTGTGCAGTACTTGGTCGTCTATGATTAGAATCGTGAGGGTATTGTGGTCGATCTGAAATGCTTCGAATTGAGCTGTAACCTAACTCCGCATCGCTCGGTACATCGTCCCATTGACTTGCTGACCTCGTGCTGACATGTTCAACTCCATGGTTGTCATAATGGCGCGCAGTGGTGGGAGTTCGATTTGCTCTAACATCGGACATACGTCTTCCGCTCCCGGAGTCAAAGAAACTAACAGATCTATTCAAAGGCATCTTGATTCGTGGTTGTGTAATGTGTTTGTTTTGTGGTTGATCAGATAGTGTGTTCTGATGTTCGATTGTGTTCTGCAGGAGTCAATACCTTACAGGCAATCCTAGCGCTTTTATAGACTTGAAATGAGACATCTCAAGCCCCCCTTGGTATGGCGGAGACAATGATGAAGTAGCCATTCTTTATCGAACTTTGAAAGGTCCACAATGGAAACTCGACAGCACAATAGCCATCTTGCCAGCATGAACAATCAGCCAGTGGTTCGGCCTTGTGCTCATGGTAATTTCCAAATGGACCTCATTGTTGTCGTCCCAAAAACATACACGGTCTCGATAATGCGTAAAGAAAGATCACAACATTCGTTGTTCTTCACAAAGATAAAGAGGAGATACGGCTTGGTCATAAATGGTAGGTATGCTCGGAAAACTTTCCTTTATCGATTCCTGTCTTCGCAGTTCATTCAGCCTTGCGCATGTGCTGTTTCCATCATACTCCAACGAAGACTGAGAGATACAATAATGTCTTTGCCAAACTCATGATAACTCAGATCAAGCTATCAACATCACATGTAGGTATGGCTGAAAGTCTATACGGTGTAAAGCGGCAATCCAAAGCCAAGGGCAAAGAGATCTCGTCTTCCACCTCGCAGTCTTTCTCATCTACATTGTCTTCACTAATATCTAGTAATGCCTCGAAAACACCTACGAGCAAGTCCAAAGCCACATCGAAAGAGAAAAACAACCTCTTCACCGCCCACAACAAAAACGTGAAGAAGCGTGCTGCGAAAGACCTCGAAGATGAGAATACAGGTCAGAAACATAGAACGAAATATGACATCGGAACCGTATCAATGTCCGATCTGCACAGGTCAAAGAGACGGATGGAAGAGAAAGTCCGGATCTACAACGCCATGAAAAGAGGGGAGTACGTCAATCGCGAAGACGGCTACGACGATCGCGGCCTCGTAGATTTTGACAGGAAATGGGCGGAGAAGCAGATCGATCACGACGACAACACTGACGGAAGTGAGCCCGACTCAGATTCCGACTCGCCTGATCCGACTGACAACGAAACCGTTGAATATCTCGATGAGTTCGGCAGACGAAGAAAGGGCACGAAAAAGGAAGCAGAGAGAGAACAGCGTCGTGCTCGAATAGAAGCTGTCGCAAAAGACGATGCACAACAATTTGCTGCACGTCCACAGATGCCAACTAATATCGTCTATGGTGATGCCATACAACATCAGGCATTCAATCCTGACCGGACTATCGCAGAACAAATGGCTGAATTGGCTAAGAAGAGGGATAAATCCGCTACACCACCGCCTGACACTCACTTTGATGCCAGCGCGGAAGTAAGGACGAGAGGTACAGGTTTCTATGCTTTCAGTCACGACAAAGCAGATAGGGAGCGAGAAATGGAGGAACTGGAAAAAGCGAGGCTGGAAACAGAAAGAATTCGTGTGGAAAAGTCACAACAGCAAACGCAGAAAAGCGATGGCGCTGAGCCTTCAAACGAAGCCGTGGCCGGTTCCTCAATGAACACGGATGCTCAGAAATTCATGGATGAGTTTGAGTTGCCATCTGGTTAATGCAGGCGTTGTCAAAACAGCACGACATGAGCATGATATATCACTCAAGTTAGAACTCAGAATGCAATTTATGATTGTTGCAAAACCTACCAGAAACCTACCTACTGATCCCACTGCCCTTCCACGTATTCCAACATCCACAGCGCAAGTCATTAGCCATTGTCGTCCGCCACCGCATTCGAACATCAAATTGCCAGCCTGCTGTGACAGGATACGATAACAGAGAGTACGTAGTGACGAGCAAGGATAGGGAAAGAAAAGTTCGGAGCAGTTGGTTGTCGCTGACGTGGACAACTGCTATATAGATACTGAAATGGGAGTGCGGTTTGCTTCGAAACATGGCTGTCGTGGCTTGGAGTTTTGATGCTAAGGAATTTTGCGGATGTTTCACGTACGAGCTGCGGTTGTTACGGCTTGGCCTGCTTGACTATGCTGGACAGTTATACCCTTATGGGAGTCGTTGGGAAACCTGGTAGACAGTGTGACGATTCCAACATGCTCACCAACCCCATGTTCCGGGCCCTCCTTTCATGCGGCCTTCCAGCTCAGAGGTCACCCAGCCGCCATAGAAGTCTCCTACAGCAAGTCTGTCAGTACATGCTATACTTTGCGGTCCCGTGTGGCTCGTTCAAGCTTTTGTTCCAGGCAAATCATGGTGGATCAAACTTACCTTCCTGTGGTTGTACCTCTTCCCCATCCACATAACACTTCCAGGGCACACCACTAGCGTAGAAGCATAAGTAGTCCTTGATCCCCTTAAACGCAGGTGTTGGACTTTTGTAAGACCAGATCTTGCGACTGATTGTGTCGTTGGTGCTGTTGAGGGTGAGGTTGTGATATGTCGCAGCACCTTTCCATTCACACATGGTACTGTAGCGAGGCACTGTGTTTAGGGTCACGCTGGCGGTATTCAACGATGATAGAGGGAGATAGTATGCTAATCATGTCAGTGTCATATTCAAAGCTTGCGAAAGCTCCAAGCTGGGAAGTAGGTGGAAGTATTGTGCAGAAGAGGGTAGCCGATGGTGCTTGGTAGTCGCTGCAGGTCAGACTCAGCATTCATGGCTTTCAAAGAGCTTGCTATACGAAAAAATGCAACAGTAGACAGCATGTAGAATTAGCAAACCAGCGGTGTAAGTGTGCAGATATGGGTATAAAGTCCTCGAATGCCGTAAAAGTTGGCTTGATGTCGACGTTGTCACCACAGTCTGGCGTCACTCATTGATGCTAACCACCTAGTTGGTAGCAATGGACGGACATGGCAGCAGTAAGCACGTCGATGGCTGGTATCATTCCGTCATACAAATCACATGTAGGACGAGAAGTCTCGATCGCTATCGACGACCACAGATGGCAACTTACTCGGAGGATGCGTGGTCTCAAGCACCCAGAAAGCCTCTCCAGGTTTCGTCTCCGCAACAGTGGCATCACCCCACTTGATCAGGAGGGCACGATCCGTTCTCTCGCATAGCGGTGGTCTCGGAAAGCTGTGCACGTTGAGCTTCTGTCGCAACTTCGTTGCTGTCGTGGCACCGGCGCTGCTGCCGATAATCGGTGCGGAACCGGTAGCTGAATCAGACATTGTGCAGCGTAACGATCGAAAAAGGATTGACCGAGGTTGCATGCAGTTGAACAAAAAGAATTGAGCTGTGGATTGGGTTGTGGATAGTGTTATCCGAGGTTATTGAGTCACAAGCGTTTAGATGGAGGCGATGGTCCGGCTTACTGAAGTGATAACGTGGTTCGAAGTGGTGCGAGGCAGGGTGGGATGCTGTAAAAGAGGTTCGAGACCGGAATAAACTTCGAGAGGTGGACTTGCGGTCACGCCCGGTCCGGCATCTCGAAACACAAAAGGCGCGTAGTGTGGTAGTAGGTAGTTAGTACCAGTACAGGTACAAGGACACCTTGTTCTGGATGTGATGTGAATGTAAAGTGAACGTATCATTGTAGGCAGGAATTGCTGTTGTCGCGACTTGATCGTAAACATTCCCATTCCTTATGGCTGCTGATGAGCAAAAAACTATTCTCAACTGCCAAGCAAATTGGTGTTACTGTGGAACAGCGTGCAAGAACGTCAATCGAGAAGGCACGAACGCAACCGCTGCATTTTCGAGATGCTAAAACACGGCAGGTGTGGCCGATACACTTTCTTCGAAAAGCTTCGTGGGTCGAACCACATGCACATTCCCAACTTGAAGTATCATCTTCAATGGATTCAACTGTTGCTCATGATTGTAGAGGCGGTATTGCTGTGCTCCGTCACTGATTACCTTCATCGCTGTCCTTGACCTTTTTCCTACGTCGGCACGTCCATTCATCAATTCATACAGGTAGGATGGAATTACACAACGTTTGTAGGTCTCAGATTCGCCATGTCCTCATCGTCTTCTACATAAAGCCACTGATTCAAAGACATTGACCATCGGAGCTCAGCTGTTCCGAGATCCTGGAGATCTAACTCTAAGCTAGAGTTCTTGGTATCTGTGTGTGTGTGACCTTCACTCGAGTTTCCGGTCGGCTGGTTCAACCTTTCGAATACTTGGTACTGTATCTGCTCGATCCACTTCCCCATGCGATACTTGGCTGACATGTGAAGCTTCCCGTTTTGAGGGCGAGAACACACACCGAGTCACGATCTCCCGTGTCACAATATCAACCTTTGGCTTCGTTCCGCACATGCCGTCCACTTGGCGTGATCCATGTTACAAGTGGGTCTGGAGAAACAGTTGGGGAAAGCGAGGATTGTAAAAACAGGAAAAGATTCGTTACTAATCTACTGTATGGCGGTCGCACCTCATTCACAAGAAAATGGTTCGACAGGGCTTCTGGCCTTCACTGGACGGATTTCTCTTCGTGTTAAATCATACAAGGAGCGAAGTTAGCAGCTGACGATCTCACCTTTGCGGCGAGGGCTCAGCTGATATCGTATACCAAGCTTTATTGCACCATGTCAACCGTAAGCGCCGACTTCCCCCTCATTGGTAACTCCCTCGACGCTAACTGTTGTTTCTAGACTTGACTGCTTGGCTTCAGCCACCGAAAAGCTTGGTCTAGAAGCCCCGGCCTCATCTCCGTCATCCTCTTTGCTCCACATCCCCCCGGTCTTTCCCCCAAGTTATTCTCCCAGGTTTGTGGATGCTAGTGGATAGCGAATGTGAAAGAGTTCGTCTCCTCGGCTTTCCGAGAGATATCGTGCAATGGAGTCGTATAAATCTATCATCGCCACGGGAAGCGACCACTCGGTGTTCCTCATCTCTCACGCTTCAAGCCCCTGCCAGGACAATCCTCAAGATGGCATCCTCAGATTTGGACATGAAAGGCGCATATGTTGAGAAGCACGAGCAGGTCGACCCAGTACGAAGAGGCTCTGTTCAAGGTGATGGTTTGACCGAGTCAAACGTAAGTCAGGATCAACTGTTGTTAGGGACACTTACTAATTTGAACAGCAACCAGATTATCATGACAAAGAAACCAAGAGAATCCTTCGCAAGGTCGATTATCGATTGCTACCCATGTTGACTCTTCTTTACGTCCTTGCCTTCTTGGACCGTGGTAACATTGGTAATGCCAAAATCGCCGGTATGACCGAGGATCTCAAGATGAACGGGACAATGTACAACATTGCCCTCACTGTCTTCTTTTTCCCATACTGCGTATTCGAAGTTCCGAGCAACATCGTTCTCAAAATCCTCCGACCATCCTTGTGGATCTGCTTCTTGATGGTTACATGGGGCATCGTCATGACTATGCAAGGTATTGTCAAGAATTACCACGGCATCCTCATCACCAGAATCTTCCTTGGTTTGACTGAATCTGGTTTCTTTCCCGCCGCAACCTACCTATTGACGACCTGGTAAGCACAAACTCCACCAAAAAGAGATGAATCATTAATAGCCTGCAGGTATTGTCGATTCGAAGTTCAAACTCGTCTCAGTATTTTCTTCTCAGCTTCATCCATGGCCAGTGCTTTCTCCGGTCTCCTCGCCTTTGCAATTGAGAACATGAAAGGAGTAGCCGGTTTGAACGGGTGGCGATGGATTTTCATTATCGAAGGCATCGCCACCGTTCTGGTTGGTGTGACTCTCCCCTGGACTCTCCCTGATTCTCCCGCGACAGCCTCCTTCCTCGACGCCGAAGAGAAACGCTTCATCAAACATCGTCTCGAAGAAGACTCTGGAACCTCGCGTGGCCACGTCGGCACAAACGAAGGCTTCAAAATGACATATATCGTCAGCGCCCTGAAGGAATGGAGGCTTTACCTTGCCGTCATCATCTATTGGGGCAACAGCATCGCACTTTATGGATTCACGTATTCAGCTCCAACAATTATCAACGGGCTCGGTTATACTACGGCAAAAGCGCAATTATTGACCATCCCAGTCTATGTGCTCGGCGTGATCAGCACCATCTTCTTTTCCGTCTTGGCCGACAAACACCAGAAGCGATGGCCTTACATCGTCATCCCCTTCTCCATTGGCCTAATCGGCTTCATCGGCCTCCTCGCCACTCCAGTCAAGAAATACCCTGGTCTAACCTATGCCTTCCTCTTCTTCATCCCCGCTGGTGTCTATCCCCCACTCATTTGCTGCCTCTCCTGGGTTGGTAATAATCTCGCTCCTTCATGGAAACGAGCTGTGGGCATGGCTATCCTCATATCGATTGGAAACATGGGCGGTGCTGTCGGTTCAAACATCTTCTTAGCCGCAGAGAAGCCACGATACTGGCTCGGTTACGGTATGGGAGCGGGTATGGTCTCAGCAGCTATCATATGCACATTCATCTTGAAAGCATCGTACGAGAAGATTAATAGGGAGAGAGATGCTATGGACCCGAACGAGATTAGAGCGAGGTACACGGATGAGCAGCTCATCGAGATGGGTGACAAGAGTCCTTTGTACAGATATGTTGTTTAGAGATAGACCATACACTACAGAACAGCGGTGGTTGATAGATAAGAATTGATAACATGTCGACTTAGACGAAAGTGAGATGTATATAAGCTCAAAGTCAAGTGCGGTTTCCAAACAAATTCACTACCTAAGTACCATGCAACTTTTATCCATCGTAGTGGAATATAAAAGCTGAGCGCGAAAAAGTCAAGTTCCAGATAAGTAGACATGTTTACCCTTACCTACCTACCTACCGTACCCATAGTATACATATACCAGGCCCAGTTACATCTACCCTACTGCAGCACAACTCTCTGAAGCACAAGAATATCACCTAAACTATACGTGATCAAACGTGATGTGCTGACTAACTTATTGTGTACCATGCGCATCTCAGTTAAATCTCAGATAGGCTCCAGATCTCACTGTTGTGGTGTGAGTGAAACTACGACATAACACGCGTAACACTATCGGCAGGGTGTAAAGGCGATGAATCGTATTTGAAAGACGAATTAAATGTGAGTGAAATTTGATATAGAGTGTTGAAATAGTGTTGGTACAGTCGAGGAGAACCCGTTTCATGTCAAGCCGTGCGGCTCTAGGATTTTGGATTTGTAGGATTGGGAGCGCTCAAGGTCCATCTCTTTTGATTTCTTCGACTTTTTCTGCTAGCGTCTTTCTCATCTCCGGAGTAATCAGATCCTCTTTACCGACTGCGGCGGCGATCATGTCCAAGCTGACGTCGTCGAGTCGAAAATGGCTTTTATTCTCCATGATAGTTAAATCACTGCTCGGTAAGTGTTTGTGGTAGTACTCTCCGAACGCAGGTGGTGTTCTGTTATCTTCGCGACCATAGAAGAGCTTGATGTGCCTTTTGACGTCTTTCAACTCGAAGCCGTATGGCTGACCAAAGATGATCGCATCTTGTACGACACCTGCTGAGCCTTGTCTGAATGCTTCGCGGAGGATGGCGCGGATAGCGGGCTGTGTGGATGGTCTGGCGATTTCGTCCTTGTCTTCCTTGGGCAGGAATTTGTACGCGAAATCTAGTTGGCGCTGTACTTTTTTGTCGTCTGCCCAGAATGATGGCGGGTAGAAGTAGTCGGTTAGCCAGATTACGGTGTTTGGTATCAACCGGTAAAGTGCTAATACGGCGGTAGTGTAGTAGCCGGCCGACTTTGCGGATACGCCCTCGGGCGGGATCATGCCAGCGATGATTGTGCTGTTGAGTAACTCGTCTTCCGGACTTGCGTAAGCACAAACTGATACGTAGGGACCACCACCAGATTGACCAGCAACGTGATATTTGTTTATACCAAGATGTCTAGCGAGTGCTGAGATGTCTGCGGGATAGTCGAGGATTTTGCGATTTGGTTGTGGTGAGGAAAGACCATGCCCCGGCCGGTCAGGACAGATGATACGGACGTCTAGGAGTTTGCTTTCTTCTTCGTAGCCAATGCCGTCCCATCGGGTACCTGGCGCTCCATGAAAGAGGAATAACGGTGTTCCAGATGCAGAGCCGTATTCCGCAAAGCCGAGCTTGCGTCCATCAGGGAGAGTACATGTTTGATCTTCTCTGGCCGGGTCAAATCCTTTGTGCCATGGTTGTCGTGCCGAAGTTGTTGATGTAGGTGACATTCGTGCAGGTGTCACAGTTGTTCGAACGGCAGAGCGTGTATTGCCTGATAAAAGCCGTTGTAAGGATTGTGTTGCTGAACTCATCTGTGCAGCACTGAAACAGTCGAGAGTCACTGCTTGTGGATGGAAGATGATAGCTTATGTACTCGGCATCAGGGTTCGTTTGTGCTAAAAACCTGCTTTGAAAGGTTCTTGAGTTCTGCGTCTGTACTCCGATTCATCCTTTTGAACGACGAAAAACGTCTGGTATATTGCTATCGAGATCATGTGGCTAGGCAGCCGCCATCACAACCAGTCACAGACCAATACGACCGTCGGAAAACAGCCGGCATGCTCTCTGGTTTCAATTTGAAGTACCTGGAGCGGTACACGAGTTCGAGACAGCAGAGAATGATCGTGTGCACTTCTTCAGGACTCAAAGACACGCCAGGTATCATTTGATGGCACATTTCAGGTTGGACAACATCAGTTCATGATCCTACCATCGAATTTGTGGGGTCACGTTGAATCTTGGCATTCTTTCCTTGGACTTGCCAGTGTTGGCATGAAGGTGTAACTCAAATTTACCAGTTGTGGGGTATATTGAGTCTGCGGACTGTTTTCGGCCAAGCCCCAAATGCTATACTCGATTGAGTAGAATTGGCTATTGACAGCAATAATTGAGCTTCTCAACATCTGAACACAAAATTATCTGTACCGTGCGATGAAAACACAGAATTCGCTAGCGAACAAGGAGATTGGTACAGAGCGGCTGTAATAAACACCCTCAGGAAACACGGCAGTGCAAACAGTATTGTCCAGTACACTTTTGGGATCTTGTTATGAATCGCTTGGAACAAAAGAAAATATATACTACCCAAGCCTGAAGCTATACAAACCGCTAAACACCAATCGGCATGTCTGACATGGTGAGCTAAGAAAAGAAAGAATAACATTGCCGGCACAAACCTAATCGAAAAAGCTTGAAAAGCTTAGCTTGAAGATTCGATTTCATTCACCCAATCCAAAGCTTGCCTCAATGCACGATTATCACTGACCATTACGTCGTTCACAAGTCTTTTTCTGTTCCTGCAGCATCGATAGCTTTACACGTGCTAATCAGTGTGACAAGCATTGGCGGATCTGGGGAAATGCTCAGTAGAGCATCGGGATGGTGTGAGAGCTCAGAGAAACATGAGAAACTCTATCAACAAGTACAAAATGTCCGGCCTGCGCATTCTTACTTTCGAGATGGACTCTCTACATACAACATCTCAAAATGAAGTACCTAACCTTTGCTCTTGCTGCTACGGTGGCAGCCACGCCAGCATTGGTCAAGAAGCAAGCCAGCAATGCTGCTCTTATCGTGGCCACAGGTGATATGCAGCTCTGGGGTCAAATTACACCATACACTCCTAACAACGAGTCCTATTTCGGTGTTCAGAACGTCGGCCTACCAAACGACTGCCAGGTCGAGCAGGTCCATCTTCTTGAACGACATGGCTCGCGCTTCCCAACTGCCTTCTACGATGATGGTAACAACGATGACAACCTCGGTGCCAAGGTGATGAATGCCTCAGCCAAGAATAGTACAGCCTTCAGTGGTCCACTATCTTTCTTGAATGGTTATCAGTACAACTTTGGCTCTGGTCTGCTCATTGGACTTGGTGCTCAACAGTCTTTCGCTGGTGGTATTCAATTCTGTAAGTTGGAACAAAATCAATTAGGAAGATCCAGACTAACAAGTTATAGGGCAACAGTATGGTCGCATTCTGTACAACGCTACAGCCGGTCAGCTTGCATACAACGCTTCGTATCCCAACGGTACAGCTCGTGTCAAGCCAACACTTAGAACCACAAGTCAGAGCAGAATTTACAACTCCGAGGTAGCTACCTCTATTCTTACGAGAATGAGGAGAAACTGACTTGGCTAGATCAACTGGGCTCTTGGTTTCTTCGGCCCCACCTTCGAGACCGTTCCTAACCCAACTATCGCCAATGCCACGACTCCGTTCAATCTTGTGGTCATTCCTGAGGGCGGTACCGAGAACAACACTCTCGCATCCTACGACAGTTGCCCCAACAGTGACGATACCATCATTGGCTCCCTGGGTGACTTGAACTTGGAAAACTACATTGCATCATACCTTCAGGCAGCCACCGCAAGACTGCAGCCGTATGTCCCAGCAGGCTTCAACCTTAACACAAACGGTAACAACCATTCAATCACACCACGAAGCTTCCACTAACATACTTTAGACACTTATGCCATGCAGTCCATCTGCGCCTATGAGACCAACTACCTCGGTAGCAGCTCCTTCTGCGGGTTGTTCACCCTCCAAGAATGGCAAGGTTTCGAAGCCTCTCTCGATATCGAGTACTACTACGACTACTCCTTCGGTAACCCGACCGGTCGTGCTCAGGGTATTGGTTACGTGGTCGAGCTTCTGTCCCGTCTCACCATGACCCCAATCACAAGCTCCAACTCCAGCGTCAACAGCACAACCGACAGCAACAGCACAAACTTCCCTCTCAACCAGAAATTCTACGCCGACTTCTCCCACGACGATATCATCATCTCTGTACTCACAGCACTGAGCTTGGACTACTTCCACCAGCCAGTGAGCTTGACCCAATACCCACCAGACCCAAACAGACCCTTCATCCTCAGCCACCTGACTCCCTTCGCCGCCAAATTCGTCACCGAAGTCATCGGATGCGGCAGCTCAAACCCTGTTCCGGTCTCAGCTGCCCGAACATACAGCAACCCAACTCAATACGGCTACAACCCCAACAACGCCACGAACAAGTTCATCAGAATGAGACTTAACAACGGCATTCTACCGATCAGCACTATCCGAGGTGGTGGATGCGGTAGCCGAACTGACGGTCTCTGCGCGCTACCTAATTTCATCCAATCTCAAAGCAACGCCTACGCGCTCAGTAACTACAACTACAGCTGTAACGGAGCCTACACGATCAAGAACATTACTAGTATGTTCGACTTTGACGGCACGATTAACGCAACTACTGTGCAGACTTGAGCTTGATTGAGTGTGTAGAATGATGACAGGATGATGTGATGTGGAAACATAAATGTGTATAGATGAGTACATAATCAGTCAATCTAATGTGCATATACATAAAACAATTCTCTTGTTCAAATGTGTTCTGCACGGAAGACTGATGTGCTAAATGCCCCGTGTTCGTGTGGATGATGGGAGGAAACGTCAATACTGCCGTTCACTTCCCATACATAATGGAGCGCGGAGAAGCACACACAGTGTTCGCGCTCAGCTTGCAATATCGACATGCAATTTCCGGTTGGTGTGGACGCGAAGTCATGATAAACTACTAGTCATCACGTAAAGACTTGGTCGCGCTGAGGAAGGTGTTTACGTACATTTGTACTTGGCATTTTGTTCACGTACAATGCTGCCTATGATATCGGAGTGGCTTTGGGGCTTGGTCTTGGTGTCGTTGGGTGTGGGTGTGCATGATTGTATATCGAGAAAACGCTTTGGGATTATTTGTTTAATCTATCGGCAGAAGAGAATTCATTATTGATGTTTTGAGGTTTGAGGACCTCCGATACGACGACATTGAGGTGTACACACATCCACGACCACGGTCAAAATTGCTGTTCAGCTCGCTTTGTTGCTTCTGCGCCCGTCGTCTTGCCTGGCTGTTTATTTTGTGGAGCCTTTCGCCGAGCACGTTTGAGCGTTCCCAACATAAATTTCGTGAGCTTGGAACGGCGCGCTACTTTGGGCTTCAACGTCCCTTGTGGAATGGTCTTTCGCGTGTTCTTCTTCTTCTTGCATACCGTATTCGGCGCTTTTACCGACCATGTTTTCCCACCCCAATCACGGACTTTCTCTTCAACAGCATCTTGTATGGTCCGGCGCGCTTCCTCTCTGTCTGTGCCTTTTCGCAACATCTTGTCGTATGCTGTGTGTTTATGCCGGATGTGAGCCCGGACAGCTAGGTTGATGACTCTGTCAAGCGGTTCGCTTGTCCGTCCTACTCTGCCTGAACGTTTCTGTAGCGTATGCTTCAGAATCGCTGGGACACTCGCTTTGGTAATGTTTGGGAATTGGCGCATAATCTCGGCTTGTGTCTTCTTTTCTAGTGCGAGGTCTTTCTTCTCAACTGCCTTGGCTCGGGTCTCTGCTGTTTGTTCACACAGCTTCTGTACTTGTTGGTATATTGTTCGTGGAACTCCAATGCCGAGTTTTTGATTCTCGTTGTCGAGGACGACGTACACTGTTCGTTGTGCTTCATGAGTTTTTTGCCGACAGTTTTTGGTGATGTAGACGTTGCCTTTCCTGACGAAAGAGTAGTTTGGGGGTAGTTCAGAGGTTATGGTTAGTGGTTCAGATGTAGAGGAAGCGGTTGGTTTGCTCATGGTTGCTCTCCTGAACAATTTAGAAACGTCAATGAGATGCTTTAGTGTCATTTTACCATTGAGATTTAATGATGTTAAGTGGCTGGATTGTGCTCGTTGGCAGGTGTGTATACCACCGTCTCAGCAACTGCTCAACAAGGGGTGAGCACTGCTCGTGGTGCATGTAGCCACGCTTTTGAGGAAGCAAGATAGTGATGCTTGCGTCTGGTCATAGTGGACAATGACATGGGAATCATGATCGACTTTCACTCCATATCAAACAAAGAAGTTCGGTGTCAGCGACAAAGGATAGTCTAGTCGTTTCGAACCTGTTCGGAGAAGTTGGATTGATACTTTCAGTGCCTACTTGCGGAACGAAGCTAGAGTGGTTGGCCCGTGCATTCAACAGCAAGTTGCGTTTCAGTGGGATCTCAAGCAACTGCAGGAGTCTCAGACCTTCTAGAAACATGCTTCATAATTTCAGTACTTGTTCGAAGAGCGACAATGCAAGAGATAAGCTCCAGTCCGACGAAATCGTTGGCTTTCACGATTTGCGATGTGAATAGGACTGTAGTCCAGAATGTCCGAGGTCGAAGAATGGGATTTGGTGAAGGGAGTGACCTGCCAAGCGACAACGAGCATTTTTATTCGATTTCCATCAAACACAACTTTCAAGCTGAGCTGCGTAGTCCACCATCGTCTTCAAGGTGATAAGACCCATCTCTTAGCAAGCCTACCATGCAAGGTTGGCCTAAGATCCGACATTCCTCAAGCTGGAAATATGAATAATGATGACTGGGTCTGGTAACAGAGTGAGGTGTAGGTAAGGCCAAGCAATACGGAAATCTGAGTTCCCGAGTGCTGGGAGGGCGGAGCGGGGTGAACGTAGTCGGCTAAGCTGCCCTTATCGATTGTTTACATCTGAAACACGCTAACAACTAGCGTGTATATATACATATAGTCGTCGATGTTCTCTTCGATCGCAACTTCCATCACAAACTTTACTACACTCAATACACTCTACACATGCGCACAGTGCAACTGCCCAAAACAATTTTCACTGTACAGAAAATTCAAACTTGCAATCACGACCAACATGGCGACCAACACGGCTTAGTTTGCCGTGTGTCGCATCACTTTATGCTTCTTATTCCTTGTCATCTCACACTTCGCCCTCTTCCTTTCTAATGTCTCAAACGCCGCGATCATGATGCTCGGTTCTGCTCAATGGACTCAAAACGAGCGAAAAGTCGCAACAAACTTGACAGTCGAGGAACGCGAAGAAGTCGCTTTCCCAGCTACTCACCACGTTGAGTGGCTCAATGAACATGTGCACGAGATTTTCCGCCGCGAGAGGGTGTAAGTAAAAATCCTTGACATTACTGTGTGGTTACTAACTCATGCCAGCAAACTCATCAAAGCACTCAAAACTCCAGGAAGGCTCAGAGGCCGTACTCCTGGCACCTACAGACAACCTTTGTCAACTCAGTTCGCTCCCAAATTCAACAATCACGTCCCAAGCGACCAAAACCTTCCTCTGGAGCTCGCCAATGGATTTCAGCTCGGAGTTGCGCCTGTACGACGTGTTTCCAGCCAGGAACCCTTCGAACTAGAGGCAATACCATCACCAGTCGAACTTGAGGCAAATGAGCCTCTCCATATCCAGCCTGCGCGACGCGTGTCTAGCCCGGGCAAGAAAGAAGACCCAGAGCTAGAGCAAGAAGAATCTCCAAAACCTGATCCTTTCGAATTGCCAAGCGACATCGCGACCGACGATCTCAACGCGTCCGACGACGACGACGATGATGACGATAACGACGATGACCCATTCGACACGCGAGCCCCAGAGCTCAAAGCTCATTTCAAACGCGTCAAAGCGTATGAATCGCCAGAGCATGATCTTCCACGAAATCCTCCTAATCCTCCTACGCCTGTCATTGCTTCCACCTCAAGAGCGGCAGCGCCACCCGCAAACCCCCCCACCACACCACAAACCTCACCACAAAAACGCGTGAGAAATAAGATTCAGGCAGCTCTATCCGCAGCCAAGAAAGTGTATGACAGGAGTGCACCTACGGCTGTAGCTGCACGAATACTTACCGACGAAAACGAGTATGATAACAGCTTCCTCGGCTTTCGAAACCACTCACCGGCGGCCCCCCCAGGTAAGGGCAAGCAGCGCGCTGTCCCGCCTAGGGAGTCACCAATCCCGACACGGGCACCCCCCCCAGCAATCCCGAAACCTCTCGGTCGCCCAGTACGACCTCTACCTTCCACCACCAATTTGAGACCTGCGCCTCTCAACATCAAGATCAATGCGATCTCCCAACGAATGCCCATGAACACTGCTCCCGTTGCCGCTCACAACCAGGAACAAGTTCATGGCGCCCTTCGCAAACCTGACCTAAAGAGAAAGGCCAGTGCGCAGTCTCTCGCTCCTCCCAACGCGTCGACTCAACGACCCCACCCCTCATCACTAGCTATTGCACGCGTCATGGAGAAAGCTGCTAAGAAAAAGCAGCAAGATGAAGAGAAGGCACAAAAAGATGCCGAAAAGAAGAAACACATGCGAGAACAACGCCACGGAACGCGTGAGCAGATTGTTCGAAAGAGCAGTGAAGAAGAACTCCGAAAGGATGAGCAGGCACGCGAATCAAGTGCTGAAAAGCTCAAGAAATACTCGAAGAAGCTTGATCAAAGAGATGTAAAGCGAGTGAAGCTTGAAGAGCGTCAAGAGCGCGAAGAAGCTGTCGCCGCAAAGAAGAAAGAAGACTTCCGAAAGAAGCAACAAGAAAGAGTTGCACCCCGCCAACAAGTTGTCGACAACGATCAAGACGATGCAGTCACACATCTTCCACAGCGATCACTCTTAAGTGCCGGTCCCTTGCGACCATTGGGCCTTAGAGTGGCAACCAACAATCGACCAGCCCAAGTACAGCAGGCTCAAATTCCTTTACCCGTTCAAGACTCGCCTGTCACGGACGTGGTTTTGCCGGAAATCAACACAGATACGGACTCAGAAGGAGAGGCATTCCAGGTGCCCGCCTGGGTTGAAGAAGGCGCTCTCCATGACATCCTACGACATCAGGAAATTCACGTCAATCCTGATCGTATCTTCAATCGTGTCGCTCCGATCGACCTTAATGAGGTCTTTCCCCGAAACAACATGCATAAGATGCATGCCCGCACTTCCTCGGTCAACTGGCGTAGACATGGGGATGCTCTGACGAGAGCAGAGATAGATGAGGACATAGCTGCGCGACGAGCGATTAGAAATCGCGGAGGATGGGAATACAACCCGCAGTGAGGGGTGGTGGAGATATTATCAGCTTGCTATTCTTATTATCTTTTTGCTATTCTTATTATTTTCTAGTTGGCGTTTAGGGAGGGCACTGGCATCAAGCTCCGGAGAGCGCCAGTAGGTAGTATGCGTTCTTTTCTGTATAGATAAATTGAACATGAATAACATTCTTCACAAACTATGAGACCAGCTTCTTGATTGACACTCACTTTGCTTACCACTTCATCTTCCTTACTTCTTTCTTCAATCCTACACTAGAACCACCACAAAGAACGCGTCGTCGTTCAATGTTGCATATCCTCATCTCGATACAATGGACGATGACAGTATCCTGGGAAGACGTTACGAGTCACCGGTGTCCCCGAGTCAAGCGAAAACAGCACTGAGCCTCAGGGTGGGCGCGAAATAATTCGGCATTCGTAATTCGGTTTTGAGAGATCATATTGAATCTTGAAGCTACCCTGGCTCGCGGCGTACTATGGCCGAGATGGCGGGAGCGACTCAAATGGACCAAAGTGAAAGAAAAGCCTTGCTTTATGAGCACCTACGAAGTTATCTCGCGTCCAACTTGAACCTGAGCCTGAAGAGCCTCCCGTACCTGAACCTGAGAAGCCCCTCCAAGTCGAGGCAGCGAAAACAGAGGCAGAAGAACCAGAGGCAGAAGAACCAGATCAACTAAAGCAAGAAATTCTGATACTGGCCCCCCGCCCCCCGCAATATATTAAAACCTCTCCGTCGGCATGTGCCACGACTCACTGCTCACTTGCGGCGGCAGCGGGCTGGCAAGGGTTCGACAAGCTTCACGATACTACTTGCCCGATTCAACATCCACAAGCAGGCCCGTCCCCCCTTCTAAACGCATCAAAGTGGTGATGATATTGTTTCGATTTAGCTACAGGGAAAGGCTGCTGGTCCTTTGCGATCATTGGGCCCTAGAGTGGCATCCAACAACCGACCTGCGCCAACACAGCAGGCTCAAATTCCTCCACCCGTCCAGGATTCGCCCGCAACGGACGTGGTTTTGCCCGCCCTGCCCGCCCTGCCGCGCTACCCGCGCAAGGGGGGAGAGAGGAGTAGCCCACTACGGAAAGTTAGGCTGTGAGATTGATGTGACAGGCATCTAACAGAGAACTGAGAGGATCGAGATTTAGTTTGGGTTCATTTCACATTAAGACATAAGCCCATGTTCAACAACAGATCCTGGGAAAGAAGTTCGTATTGCAACGAAGTCGGATGAAAAGTCCTATGGCATCAAAATCACTGGTATCTCTAATCATGAAAGCTGCTATTTACTGCCATTTTGATCTTATGTGACGTGCCATGTGCCGCATGTGTGACTGACGTCAATTGCTGTTAGCTCTTTGTGTCCTGGCGGCAGCTTGCATTCTACAGCTTAACCGCAGATAGTGGTATTCGTATACTAATAACAAGATCCGACAGCTGACAACACCTTGTTCCACTCTTCATATCAGATCACATACTGCTTCTCAATTTTCCAAGCCCAACACTCAACAGAAACCTTCAAGATGTCAGAGTCACTGGCAGCGTTCCGAAGAAACCAAAGCCATGAACTCGCAGAGCTTGCGGAGCAACACATGCAACATGAGTATGCAGACTGCATAGCTCCCTTGAGTAGCAAGAGCTTACAGTATACAGTCTCACCGACGCCGATCGCAATGCCCTCAAGTCCGCAGCCGGCACTGTCTCAACCTCAACCATGGTTGGCACCCTCGTAGGTCTCTCATTGGGTGCCTACCTCGCATACAAACTTCGAGCAAACCGAGCCAGAATGTTCCAAGCCTTCCGAACATCAGAGAAACCTACACACGTCCGTTTCGCTAATGGACGAGAAGAGGCCATACCCGACATTACACCACTGCTGAAGCCGACAACATTCGGGGATTTTGCGACGTATAGTCTCTTCGCAGCAGGTGGAATATTGTTTGGTGGAGAGTTGGGGCTACTGACTGGAAGTGTGTTCGCAAGGAGGAGCATTATGGGAGATCCAGACACCAGTCGAAGAATTGAGGATGCGTTCAGAAAATTTAGGATTGATGTGTTGAAAAAGCAGGTTGAGCAGCTTGAAGCAGGCAAGAGAGTCCTTGAACTATAGCCACATTTCATTGCAACACCAAGTGAAGGTCTGTACAATTTGAAAGGTAGAGTTATACTCTAAATGACTCAAACGTTTGGCTCCGTATTCGGTGCTTTGGAGTTCTAGCAGGTCTCGCGGTTGCGCAGACGACGTTGAACCCGTGCTACTTGTTGACCCAGAGCCCCGCGCTCCAGCAAGTTCCAAGAAGGTGCCCGGCCCCAAAAAGCGTTGCCGTAACCGTGAGGAACATAAGGAGAAAAGCAAGGAACATGCCGGAGAAGGAGAAAAGAGTGCTACGAACAACAACAACATCACTACTGCATCAGCGCGATGATTCGCATGTCATCTCTAGTTTGTATGATTTCGATGTATCACGAAGGAAGATACCATCACAAATATGAGTGATGACGCATGCTTGAGCTGAGCGCTCGGGTTCACAACGGTGGTAAATTGTGCATATTGTGCAATGATCAGCTGAGAAACGCGACAAGCGATTACTTTTCCATATCAATTACCCTTTCCAAACTCCTACCATCAAGTCTATACCAATATCTAACCAGAAATCTAGAACAAAGCGAAGAGGAAAGCCATCCCTGCGAAGGCTCCAACCACACCAGAACGCTTGTGAACAGCGGCACTAGCAGCACCAGTGTATTGGCTTGTTGGTCCAGAACTGGTGGTCGAGTTCATCGAGGTTGTAGAGCACACACTCGTGCGTGTGTAAGTCATCCGAGTCGAGTTCATGGTTGACATTTGGTTCAAAGTTCCATTCATCGCAGTCATACTGGCCATGCTAGTCATGCTCGTCATGAACGTTGATGACAAGGAAGACGAACCAGACCCGGTTGTCATACTGCCTGTTGCAGAGCTGCCCATAGTGTTGGATGCTGATGTCGCTATTGCATTGCCGTCGGTGCCTGCTGGGGCGGCTGTCATGGATGTTTGCCCACCGTCACTGGTGTTCGCCGCCGCTGCAGTGGCCATTGAGCTGGATGTATCTGTTGAAGAAGTCGTTGTGGCAGTACTGTCTGTGGATGCGGTACTGCAAGGAATGCTGACACCGTAAGAGGAACAAGCAGAGTTACCCCATGCACATGCAGCTACATATTCGTCAGTCACATCGCTCCAAACTGTCCTTGCCAAACTAACCTTGAATATCAGAGCCAGAACAGCTGGTCTGTATCGCACTTGTCAAGGAGGCAATAAAGCCGCTGCTCTTGCAAAGGCACTCGGCATCAGTCTGCCCGCAGCCGGAGCTTTGGACACCACTCAGAGCAGCACTTTGCTAATTCCAACCTGTTAATACTACCCTTTCATGGGGCAAAAGAAGGAGCAGTACTTACAGCGCATGTGGGCAGGCCGGTGAGACTTTGAGACAGGGCGACGGCGCTCAAAGCGAGAATGGCAGAAAGAATGGTGGTACGCATGATGAAGAGCGATTTGAGTATTAAAAGAATGTATGTTAGGTTGAACGAGTGACTGGTAACGAGCGACGGACTATGAACACGAGTCTGAAGAACAAACAATGCATGGATGACCTTACGAGGTGGTTTATAGACATGGTTCTGTTGGGTCAGTGCGTACACGATCGGCAGAGCAACCATGTTTTCCACGGGCGGAATGTGGTCGTCTGCCAAAGTGGTTCATTAACCCGTAACGCCAAAGGAATGCAACAGTCGAAGATATGCTTTAATCGTAATGTTGGTGGTTCGCAGCGTCCACAATATTCTCTCAGGTGACTTCGACAGTTACCATTCATGGAAGGCTGTTTGACTGGCGTTGCGGAATCGCAAAAGAATCTGAACACCCCACCCACGCTCTGTCTTCGTAAGGAGTGAAGGATCGTTCAATTGTTCAGCATGAGCTTTAATCCCACAGCGGATTTCCTAATTCGGTAGTCAGGACTGCCTCATAAGGGTAGTACCGAATATTTCGAACACCCAGATTTGCTATGTTTGAGGTTCCACGGCTTGCGCCGATCTAATCTTATCGATCTAATCGATGACAATATGACTTTGGATGCATTTCGTGCCTTTCACGGCAACACGGTGATATAGACCTTTTCAGGGTCATTGCATCGCGACGATGGACGACGTGCTAGCTGTTGAGCTTCGCGAAGTTTTCAGATTAGCCCTCAAGCCCCGAGACAATATCGTTGCCGCCCTCAACGAGTCTGAACAACGACCTCGGTTGCCTATCATCAAAGAGCTCATCGGAGCGATCCTCTTCTCACGATCCTTTTTGCCTACTTATCTCGCCGTTATTGTGATTGTAGTGCTTGTGTGGGCACTCACAAAATGGTGCACTACGTATATCTCCAGTCGGAGGACGCTGCGGAACAGGAGTCCTGTTACACCGTCGGTCGCATCCTCATCGAGTAGTACACTGCAGGGGACGGAAAGCCCGCCGCCTAAGAGCGATAATGCATTAGAGAATACACCTCTGCTTGCAGAAGCACGGCTACAACCTCAAGCACGATTATCCTATGGCTCCAGGGTATGGTGTTTCATCCGCTCACTCCTCCTCCGCCAGCCCAAACCGATACCTGCCATAACCGCGTCCAAGAATACCCTCCCACCAAATGAGACTACGCTCGTCATTCTTATGTTCTTCTCTCTCAATATCTTCTACCTTTTCTACAAGACGCCATTGACAAGAGCTATGGTTTTTGCGTTTGCAGACAGGGCAGGACTGCTCTTTGTGGCAAATTTACCGGTCCTCTACGTGCTGGCTGCGAAGAATTACCAGCCACTCAAGTGGTTGACAGGCTGGTCTTATGAGGGCCTTAATGTCTTCCATCGTCGGTTGGGAGAGTGGATGACCGTTGCCGCTGTTCTACACGTTGCGGGCATGATCGTTGCGTTCTACGATTTGATTGCGCCGTCCGGTTTTACTATTTGGTGGTATCTAACCAGAAAGATTATTATATTTGGTATGGTTGCTTTTATTCTATACCTAAGCATTTACTTTACGAGCATAGGATATTTCAGGCAAGTGTCATACGAGTTGTTTCTTGTTTTGCATATCTTCTTCCAGGTGGCCGCGTTGGTTATGCTGTTCCTTCATCATCCTAATGCACGACCATATGTTGGTGCTGCCGTCGGTATTTGGGTACTGGACAGAGGTATTACTCGAATCGTGCTGAAGACGAGAGAATACATCGCAACATTAGAGATTGCAAGGGACAATGAGACTGTGCTGCTGCATTGTGAAATTCCTCTACGACGACAGAGGTTACTCGGGGTTGGAGTATCTTCAGGTTGGCACGCTGGACAGCACATCTTCCTCACTGTGCCCGGCATGGGTTTGAAACACCGTTGGCAGGCGCATCCCTTCACCATTGCTTCACCTGCGCCACCTCGAGAAGCGAATGTGGATAGCTGGCCACTCCAGTTGACTATCCGCGCTCAAGACGGTTTCTCAAGGCAATTGCTGGAGTTTGCCAAGTTCCATCAGCACGCGAAGATCCTGCTGGACGGCCCTTACAGTAGCGATGATGTTCTGCGCGCAGTGAGAAATAGCGACCGCACGTGCTTGATTGCTGGCGGAAGTGGTATCGCAGTCACATATCCATTTGCGTGGGACAGACAAGCCAAAACCGCAGGTACCGGGCATGTTATCCACAATCGAGCCATGTACGTTGATGGAGTGAAGAGGAAACCGGACGTGAGAAAGGAGAATATAGCTGATGAGTTACGATTTGCACATTTCTGGATACGACAGGAAGCTAGTCATGAGGGGTGGATTACGATGCTGCCTCGCATTGATGATGGCCATTCTATGTCTGAGTCGAGGCCGGCTGGGGTCGAGCATGGGCTTGATCTAATCACTCGTCGTTTTGACACGCGAAGCGCAGCCACGGAGGCTAGCTACAAAGAACGGCCAGACATGAAAGCTGAGCTACAGGCATGGGTGCGAGGTGATCTTGATATTAAGCAGAAGATGGACAGCCAACAAAGCATTTGTGTGATAGTGAGTGGACCAGATGGACTCGTTCGTGATGTGCAGAATGCGGTAGCCGATCTCGTTCGGGAAGGTTTCACCATCGAAGTGCATGTTGAGAAGTTTGGGTGGTAAGCGAATTGGTTGCTTATCGAAACAAGCGAGGAACTCCTGTCTTGAATCAAAAGTGCATATTAGCGTTCGCTGTTGTGGATGGTTCGGAAGTGAAGGTAAGAAGCTGAATCTCTTTTCTTAGCTGCCAACAATATCTTTAGGCGTTAGCGATGACATGATGACAGACACCCAATAAAAGAATCTAGAACCTACAATACTTGCGCAATTGTGATCGATCATCCTCACACTGGCCAGCGAGGTCAATCGGCTACAAATGTAATTTCACTATTGGATAGGTTGGGCGCTTGTGTAACCGCGAAGCAAACCAACTCCAGATTGCCGCATTTCATGGCGGAATGCAGGCATACACTGGCCACTTTGCTTCAGCCAGCGCTTGAAGTTGTGTTCCAACCAATGATAAGCATTCTTGGCAAGGATATTCCTGCAACGCGCTTGCTTTTTTCGAAACCCGTTCTGAACCAACCAATCTTTATTTCTTGTAACCTCTTCAAACCTGTGGCTTGCTCTCTCCTGATTCTTCCCCATCTCCTACCGCTGTGAGCACTGCCTCGACGGAGACCTTGCTTTCTTCTGTGATGTCAGATACCCATCGTCGTGAGAGACGCAATTCTAGTTGAGGGCGGAAACATTGCAATCGATATCAGACCATGCTTCACTCCGGGGACGATGCCCAGAACCGCTCCCACCATCATTATTGGCCTAAACATGGCCTCCGCTCTGTTTCACGCTGTCAATTTCACTGTGAGACCTCGACTGGAATGACTACTATCCTGCTATTTTTCGACCATGATGGAGTCCCCTCCGCTGTTCACTTTCCTATACCGCGCGCCAGACATGATTTCGATTTACCTTGTCTGGAAGTCGACCGGTTGTTACCTCTTCCGACAGACTGTTGTAGCGCCGCGTTCGGTGGTCCGCTGCAGAACAAAGCATCAACATGCTAAATCCAGTCGATGTGAGGCTACATAATGAAGGAGCCCTTTACAGGTGAGGTCGTCTTGTCTTTTCTCTCTTCATCAAGTCTTGTTTGCTGTTCACTGCTCGGTGCTATTTCCTTTTCTATCTATTCGTTTTCCTCTTGTCCCTCGTTACGACTACCACCCTCGACACTCGCTACATCGATCGTTTAGTTCAACTAAAAGCATTACTTTACTTAACAACCCTTCACTATCGTTCCAGTCAATCATGAAGTCAGCAATATTTACTGGCCTGTTGGCATCCGCTCTTTACTCACAGCAGGCTGTGGCTCAAGGCACCTGGAACAACGCACAAGGTTTTTCAAGTCCCGAAAACTGCAACAACGTTTGTAGCACAGAGCAATCTGGTGGTTACAGCTTCGGAAGTGTCGCCGACGGCGGCTTTAGCAGCTTCGATGGTATGAGCTTCTCTGGATTCAGCTGTGAGAGCTCTTTCAATACCCGCAAGGGAAGACGTGGTCTTGGTCGACGAACTCAATTCGCTGGCAAAGCTATTGTTGCAAAAGCGACAACTGATGACAGTAGCTGCCCTAAATTCTCCTCCGGCCAGGATAACGCCTTTTCGCTTACTGAAATTCACATCTCCGTTGACCAGGATTCGGAACTAAATTTCGAATATGCTATGCCCGACGGCTCAACTTGCAAACAGACATCTCAATGCAAGACCGATGGCACTGTCGTTCAGAACAATCAATGTGGTGGTGCCACGCAAGTCAAAGTCAAGGGTGACTGTACCTTCGGCATTCACAGCATGGTCTTCGATTGCCAGCCAGGTACTTCAAGCTCTACCACTTCAACAACATCGACCACGAGCAAGCCCGTTACTGGAGGTACCACCACTACCACTGCTCTGGTTTGCAAGTCCTCCGAGGTCTTGAGTGGCGGTTCTTGTGTGCCGATGTCGTCAAGCACGACTCCTGCAACCACAACACCCGCTACCACAACATCTGCTTCCACAACACCTGCTACTACCACACCGGCAACCACATCTTGCAAAGAGACAGAAACCCTTGAACAGGGCAAGTGTGTGCCAATGACATCGCCTCCTGTTACCACAACACCGGCTACAACTGTCTGTGCCGAGACTGAGACCTTGGATCAGGGTAAATGTGTTCCGAAGACTACACCAGCAACCACGACTCCCGCCACATCTACACTCGCGACTACAACTCTCGCCACAACTACGCCTGCAACAACATGCAAGGACAGTGAAACTGCGGTGAATGGTTCGTGTGTGCCAAAGACAACGACTGGAAGTATCACCACTACTCCAACAACTTGTAAGGATACCGAAACCTCACAGAACGGTTCATGTGTGCCAAAGACTACCATCCCAGCCACGACGACTCCGGCATCAACTTGCAATGATAGTGAGACTCTGGACAAGGGTTCATGTGTACCAAAGACTTCCCCACCAGTCACGACTACTCCTGCTGCGAGCACTCCTGTGACTACCTGCAAGGACACAGAAACCATGGATAAAGGTTCTTGCGTGCCCAAGACACCTACTGGAGGTATTACCTCTTCCACTTCTTGTGCAACATCTGAAGCTTTCGTGGGCGGCCAATGTGTGCCTGTTACCACTCCTGTCTCTGCAACTACTTCTTGCAAGGACACCGAATCCCAATCTGGTAATGTCTGCGTTCCGAAAACGTCTACTGGTGGCATTACAGAGACTTCGAGCCTTGTTACTACTGAGATCGTTGTTACTACATTGACTACTTGCCCAGTTACCTCGACCAGTGGTAGCATCACAATCGTTACGTCTACTATCTCAACAACCACGATTACTTCTACTGCCACCTTCTGCCCTGCCTGTGGTGAACATCCACCAACCATAATCGGTAGCACCGTCACACCGTCTACAGTCACGCCTCCAGCGACGACGCCAGTCACGACACCAGCAACTTGCAATGACAACGAGACAATGCAGAATGGATCTTGCGTGCCGAAGACTCCTACAGGTGGAGTCACTACATCAACAACTCCAGTGGCTACCACTTCATGCAAGGAGAACGAGACCATGGATAAAGGTAGTTGTGTGCCGACTACCTCAACTGGAGGTGTATTAACATCCACTACCATTTCTGCTACGACTACAAGCTGTAAAGACACCGAGACCATGGACAAGGGTTCTTGCGTACCGAAGACGCCTACTGGCGGTATCACTACACCAACTGTCCCAGCAGCCACCACTTCTTGCAAGGACAGTGAGACTATGGAGAAGGGTTCATGTGTACCGAAGACTCCAACTGGCGGTGTCTCTACGCCTACCACAGGACCAACCACAGGACCTACTACGCCATCTACCACAATACCTAGCACAGCACCTAACACGTCGCCTACCACAGCTCCCACAACAGCTCCAACTACACCTTCCACTACAGCTCCCACCACGACGCCTGCTGTGACCACAAGCTGCAAAGACACAGAAACAATGGACAAAGGTAGCTGTGTACCCAAGACTCCGACCGGTGGCATTAGCAGCCCAACAACTACACCAGCTGCTACAACTAGCTGCAAAGATAATGAAACTATGGATAAGGGCTCTTGCGTACCAAAAACTTCAACCGGCAGCCTCACATCATCTACCACAATCTCATGCAAAGACAACGAAATCTCTGAGAACGGTAAATGTGTGGCAAAGACAACAATGTCTACCAAGAGCAGCTCCACTACTAGCAACTCAATACCACCATCCTTGAACACACCTGTAGCTGAAGCGCCTTGCCCATCTGTTCTTCCTCGATGTCTATCCACCTGGATGTCCAAGGCCGGCGCTTGCGATTCAAACAGTGATATCTCCTGCTACTGCCCTTCACCAAATTTCATTTCTAGCGTTCAGGAATGTGTAACTGCCTGGGGTGGTTCAGATGCTGAAATCCAGGCAGCAATGTCTTACCTTGTTGGTATCTGTGCTGATTTCGTGCCACAGAATCCTGGGTATGTATTCCCATTCCCATCTCCTTGTTGACCATCAACTAATCAAGCTCTAGTATCTGCACTGGTGTCCCCTCATCAATCACTCTAATCCCAACACCATCCGTACCCTCAACAGCCGCAACAGCTACAGCTACAGCTACAACAATTAAAACAACCAACACAATCACCAACACCATTGTAGTCACCAGCAGTCACTCAACAGCCATAACTACAGCCCCACCACAACTTCCAAGCACATGCATAACATTCACCAAGACGTTCACAACCGGCACAATAACAACATCCACCGAAACAGTCGTCACAGTGCCCCAAGTCGTCTTCAGCACAAGCACCCGAGAAGTCACGGTCCCCAACAACGGCGGCCAAACAGTAACACAAACAATGACCCAAGGTGTCGGCCTCG
Organism: Neophaeococcomyces aloes; assembly: GCA_022813445.1. Taxonomy (NCBI): domain Eukaryota; kingdom Fungi; phylum Ascomycota; class Eurotiomycetes; order Chaetothyriales; genus Neophaeococcomyces; species Neophaeococcomyces aloes. The sequence goes on along the minus strand of JAKLMK010000040.1, from coordinate 69,080 downwards.
TTCCATACATGCAGACCACTGCAGCACCGGCTGGATCTACAGGTGGTAGTGCACCAAACGTACCAGGAGCAAGCAGCACGACTCTACCACTCAGCACGGTTAACGGCGGTGGTAAGACGAGTGCAGGTGGTGCGACTGCAAGTAAGACTGGCGGAAACCCGATCCAGACATTCACTGGTGCGGCGAACGTCAATGCCTACTCGATTGTGGCGGGTGGGTTCGCGCTGCTTGCTTTCCTTGCTTAGACGGCGCTGCTGTACAGCATATGTATACTTTCCAGCGAGAGGGAGTGAAACGAATTAGGATGATATGGGTGTGGTAAATAGATCGGATATGGGGTCATGTTTTAGAGTATATACACACAGGCTGTTAATCGTTATACAAATTTGACACTGCATTGCATTATATCCAATTAGCAACACTGCAGTAGGGATTGTATAAATTGTGTTTTTTAGTTCATAGGTCGGTGATCTGTCATGTTGTTTTTGTTTGTGAGTTGGAATAGTGAGCGGAATAAAAAGTGCCGAAATGGATGCCACAATTCATGGACAACATACTGAGAGGTATATTTATATACTTGTCAGTCAGGATTTCAGGCTGATGTTTCTTGACGTAGATAGTCTTCTTACTTTTGTACTTATGCTTATGTTTGTGTATTAGGTACTGATCATTAGACCCCTGCCAGTTGTGCATGTCGAGTACAGTGTGTATTGCGTTGGGTGGATTTAGGTGTTTACGTACCCACTGATCTCGTAATTCTCGCGAGCCTGTGGATGTGGTTTCATTGATATACAACATTCATCGTAATTCTACAGCTATAATAGCTCTGCTTTATCTACTATTTGTTGTTCTCGACGCTATATTCAATTCTCTTCTTATTCTCCTGCTACCCACGCCACTACCTGTAAACATACTATCACGATAATTCCCCTACAGCACACATGAACACCTACCTAATAATTCTGATATTCATCACTCTTCCAATTCTTAGCAATACTCCAAAAACTGTCCATCCTCGCACGACTAAGCACATCCCTGGCCTGGCCATCAGACTCGCACACCCGCGCGCCAAGCCACTTTCTAAACGCGCGCCTCTTCTCCTCTCCACTGAAAATCAAGTCGCATTTATTCTGGCTCAGATCTTTGAGATTTCCGTTTTCGTCTTCGGCGTCGAGCCATTTTGCTTGTGCTTGGGCTTGAGCGTCTTTGTTGCCTTCGGCGATGGCTTTGGTGGGGGCTTCCATGTCTTGCCATTTTATGCGGTTCTGCATCAATTTGTCGTAGAAGCGGATGGAGTGGGCGCCGCCTTCGACGATGATGAGGTTGAGTTTCGGGTGCATGATGCAAACGCCGGTGAGTTTGTTTTGGTCTGCGTTGATGCTGATTTGGTATCTGTGTTTGCCGTTGGCGAGGCTGTTGACTTTGTAGACGCGGACGTGGATGCCTTGTGCTGCGTCTTCGGCTTGTTGTTTTTCTAGTTTTTCGTGGCGTGCTTCTTTGGTCAATTTGCGGTCTTCGTTCATTTGGTCGTGGTTGGCTTTGCGTTCGGCGATTTCGCGATTCACGCGAGCTTCGACGGCTGTAGGGTCTTGAATTGCTTGTTCGCCGAGGACGCGCATCAGATTACTTTTCTTGACTTTGGGCGGAGGAGGAGGTTCGAGACCGAGTCGGATTTTGGCTTGTTTTTCTTTGAGGTCTGCCATGCGGCGTTGTCGGCGGAGTTTGGCTTGCTCTTTTGCGGTCAGGAACATGGGTTTTGCAGCTGGAACGATCTTCTCTTGTGGTGGTTCGATGAGAACTGGATGTTGAATGTAGATTGTGATGATGCTGTTTGGGGTGTCAATCAGCATGTTGCTAGAGTCGTCGATTGCGTCGTAGGATTTTCCGTTGACAAGCCCTTCATCCCACCATTCGATTTCTGGTGGCGGTTCAACTTCGAATGCTTTCTCGGCTTCGATATCCTCTTCCATACCAATCTGTCGAGTTCGTTCGGCAATCTTCCTTTTCATATCTTCAAGCTGAGCTTGTCGTCGAAGAGCGGCGGCTTGCTGAATATATTTGCCTTGCTGATTGAAAACCAGCTGGCGAGACAATCGACCTTTTCCAGAGGCATTTTTGACACTGATTGAGCTGTCGAAATATGGGTTTGCTTTCAACTCCTCAAGTGATGGACCAGACAGATCGAGTTGTGCCTTTTTCTGCTCTTTTTGCTTTCCTTTAACCAACGGTACTTTGCCTTTAAGCAATCTGTCTTGTTGGGCATTTTCCTGCAATGCAGGATGAAGACCAATGTCCAAGCCTCCTCGGCCTCGTGGTAATTCATCGGTATAGACTGGAGGACTCGGTATTGAAGGTTTACTCTGGGCTAGCTCTTTTGACCGGGATGTAGCAGCTGCAACTCGTGCTTTCAATTGTGCTATTCGATCGCTGACTGCATTCGATGCAGCTGGTGCAGGGGAGGGTGACACTGTTGCAGTCGGAGCGCTCTTTGCTAGCCGTTTCTTGATTTCTTCTGCCTTAGCTCTTGCAGCTGCGACGGCCGCACTAATATCTGGTTTTGCGCCAGGAATTGTAGGTACTGGTGAGCCATTATTTGATCGTGATCTTTTGTTGGCTGTCTCGTCGTCTTCGGGGTGAGGCCTCTTCAGCAGGTTTTCAGCCATCGTGTAGATTTACTCACCGGAAGCAATGGCTTGCAACGGTCAACGTTAATGCGCGACTTATATGTAACAGCAGTGAAATTGTCGAAAAGAAATACCTGAAACTATACTGATTGTCTGAAATGTCACCGAAACGAGCTAGCTGCCTGGTGCCTGAGGCATCACGTTATTTCAGGCAATTATCCAAAGCGGTAATATTACTCATCAATCGACTCCTGGTCCTGGCTGACTTCAGTGGTAGGCCGAGCTTTCTCGGTATTGCACCTTCGTCTCACAGACCGACGATCGTAATATAGAGTAAGGTCTGTCAGGGAGAGCTAAAGAATTTCCTGACAATACTATTATCGTGGAGGTTGAGAGGTGAGAATACATGCGTGGTAGGACAAGACCATGGACACACAACTACATAGTATTTTATGATTTGTATTAATGATTGGTTTGATCCTCCCGAGGTCTCGCGCTGAGCTCTAGAGATGTGAGTTTGTTTCTGGCTAAGTACGTGTTACAGCAGATATGTGGCTGCTGCGTACAACAAAACAGTCGTGGCTCGTGCAGGCTTTTTTGGTGGATTTACAAGAAAGCCTGAACATTCTGGTGACAAAAGGCTCAATGCTGTTGTCACAGTTCTGGAAGCAGTTGTGAATGTCTTCTGTTAAGTAGAGATGCTGTTGATTTGATTTGCATAGAATTGGGGTTCACGTTTCTCGAGAGGTACACTGGTAGTGTAAACATTACTCCGTACAAGCACAGAAACACCGGACAACCAAAGTTAGAAGGAAGAAAACCTGGACCGCAAGTGTCAAAGTGGTCGTGTTTAAAAGTTCGCACTGGCGTGAGCAAGCGCTGCTATGATTGAGGCACGTGCCTGGTGGCCTTTTCCAGTCTGACTGTTGATCACCTCTCAGCTTTATGATCGTCGATGAGACCTTTTTAGGCTTCAATATCTGCTCAAAAACCAAGACTGGACAACCATTGAGAAGCGTGAGAGATATCATACTGCACATCCGAGATAGTACTACCCACGGTTCTCGCGCTACCGTACCTTCTTCGAATCATATGAAGAACCGCCGATCCAATGCTGGCCCGTTGAAGACTCGTTCGGCTTGTGAGGAGGTTCGGTGGAATTCTACCGAGTTAGTCAACATTGTTCACGTCCAGGATGGAAGTGGTGTGAAAGACAAGTTTGCCGATAAAGGAGTAGGAAAGGTGGAGACGGATGACACATTCTCGTACATTCCTTGCGACAAGCCGTGTTGGAGCATTCAGAAGCAGAAGAAGCATGATTTTGGTGCTCCGAAAGATCCCACACACCCACAAGCGCCTACTCCTATCACATACATGCGGACTGTGACTCGGAGTCTGGAGTAGCGCTATTGTGAGATTCTTGCTCGTTTGCAAGATGGTGAATGGGTTGATCAACCAGAATGTTCGATTTTAAAATAGAAACATTGCCACGGGTGAGAGATGTCAATGTTGTGATTGACAGCTCCGAGACGCATGACAGAGGTGAAGTTCTTGGCCTGGAGAAGAGCTGGTACTGCACATGTGACAATTGTTCATCGGTGGCATTACCTTTCATGGGAATATTCTGTACAGCACAATACTGTAGGCGCAGCAATCGGGAGACCGCAAGGACTCCAGTGCTCAAAAACCAAGATAACTAAAAGGGGTGGGCAGAGAAGAAGCAAAAAGAACTCGTTGGCCGGGTGCAAAATTTTGGTTGGTACGTCAGAGGACATCCGTGTTGCCATTTTTACGCATGTACAGAATCCATCCCTATGTGGAGTGAAGCCGAAGCTTGACGATAATGTCCGGTTTGAGCCCAAGGTTTGGTTATGCAAGCGGCCACTCAGCTGAAGCACATGCACTCGATTTATGCCGAGCAAACACGACAAACAGTGCGTATAGAGTGCGGACGCAGAATCCGCTTATCGATAACCTTATTGAGGCGGAGCATTGATGACAAGTCAGCCTACTCGGTACAACGTCATGGAGAGTTAGGCGGAACTCCCCTGCGTGTCTCAAATGTGACACCGCAGTTCTCCATGACCACGAATGCCAATGCGAATTTTCAATGGCCGAGCATGTGAGTGCCACGATGTTTATACCAAGCTTTTCGTCCCTGACCAGTTGAAGAGTTTATGAGCGCCACTCTACTCCGCTGCTCGGGCTTTGTCATTGCTCGGGTATTAGAAATGTACTCCATACGGAACTGGCTCCATCCCCAGCAGCCATCCACGACTACGCGGCAGGGCTGGGGATATTTTGAGAAAAAAGGCACACCTCCTCCGAGACAACTAACCATACACAGCTAGTACTTTCGTCGATCATCTCGTGAGGCACGCGAGTTCGGTGGCTCCTCGACAACGTTGACTGTCCACGAGCCTTCTCTGTTCCCAGTTTTACAACTGTCGAAGTTTTCCATCACGATGCCAACGTATGCCCCTGCTCGAACCCATATTGGTGCAGGAGACAAGGAACGACCCCTGCCTCTCAGGAACAGGTAACTCGTCTTGCCGATCGAGAAGCAATTCATGACACGCAAAGGACTGCGCCATAATGCGGGTAGCATGTCTCTAATGTCTGATCATTGAGGGTGTGCTCACATTTCTTTTCTGGAAGTGGTTGGCTCAAATGATTGATACAAACACCATTGTCTCATGGGATCAGCCACTCCCACACAGTACTTTCAGCTCCGCAATAAATGGCGTGGATGATCAATAACGGTACCTGCTTTTCGCTCAAGCAGTGCATAGTATTGTGGAACTGCCATGGTTCTTGCATCCTTGTTAACAACTCCATATTGTGGGTTCTCTCAGCAAAACCTAGAGAAGTCGTTAAGCCTTCACTGCCTGCTCCAACCTCGATGCCGTGGTAGACGGAGCCTCCGCAGCCGTACCTGCGCATTGTGACCTCAGAGGCTATCTATTTCGAGAACATCTCTCAACAATCGAGATGGTATCAAGTGGTATAAGATGGGAATTCCTGGTTGTCAGCAACAATTTCCTGCTCATCATCAATCACTTCCAGACCATACTACTACGATACAAGTCTTCAGCATTTCTTGCTCAGGCTAATCGTTGTCTTTCGTTACCTTAACACACTCGCTATTCACTTTCGCTAGTAATTCACTATGAAGTCCTTTTACGTTGCAGCTTTCGCTGCTGCCGCATCTGCTGCTGCCCTTCCGGGTAACAACGATTCTCAGACCAGTGACAGCACATGGGGTGCTTGGTCAGGCTCCTCTACTACCACTCCCTCTGCAACAACCACTACCACTCCCTCCGCAACCACCACCACTACTACTCCCTCTGCCACTACCACCACTGTCAAGACAACAACTACACCAGCCTCGTCTTCCTCGAGCGCATCAGAGTGGGGCTCGTGGGTCTCTTCATCAACTACTGTAGCTTCCTCATCTACTACCACCCCAAAGACATCATCTTCAGCTTCATCGACAAGTGCCTCTGAATGGGGTACATGGGCTTCCAGCTCGTCCACCACTCCTAAGTCTTCGTCTACAACCACCACCACTACCAAGACTCCAGCAGCTACTACATCAAGTGCTTCCGAGTGGAGCGCCTGGGCTTCCAGCTCGTCTACTACCACACCAAAGGCGTCGTCATCAGCTACAACCAGTGCTTCTGAGTGGGGTAACTGGGGCTCTAGCTCAACCACTACTAAGTCCTCTTCGACCACCGTCAAGACCTCCAGCTCGACTTCATCGGCTGCCTCCGAATGGGGCACATGGGGTACTTCTTCCTCAACCACCACTCCCAAGTCTGCTTCAGCCAGCTCAACCAGTGCTTCCGAATGGGGTAACTGGGGCTCTAGCTCAACCACTACACCAAAGACATCTTCTTCAGCAACAACAAGTGCTTCTGAGTGGGGCAACTGGGGCTCAAGCTCAACCACCACTCTCAGCACAGTCACCAAGTCTACCCAGAGCGCTTCTGCCGCTTCTGAGTGGGGAACCTGGGGTTCAAGCTCTGCTTCTGCCTCTACCTCAGCCACACCAAAAGCATCATCTACTTCTCAAAGCGAGTGGGGTAACTGGGGCTCATCTTCCACTCCCGCCGCTTCCACCTCCAAGACCAGCTCATCCGTGAAGACTACTCCTGCTTCTTCTTCATCCCAGTCTGAGTGGAACAACTGGTCATCTGCTGCATCTACCACCTCTGCCAAGACTACCCCTGCAGCCTCAACCTCTGTCACTTGGGGTGCATGGAGCTCTTCATCTGCCAAGACTACTCCTCAGGCCGCTTCTTCTTCCAACAATGAATGGAACAACTGGTCATCCAATGTCGAAAGCAGCACCGTCAAGACCACCCCAGCCGCTTCTTCATCTGAGGAATGGAACAACTGGAACTCTGGCTCATCTGCTGTCTCCACCCCAGCCAAGGCTACTTCCGTCGCTCAATCATCCCAAGGCTGGAACGAATGGTCATCTGCTGCCTCAACTGTCGCTGCTGCAAAGGCTGCGGCTACATCTGATGCATGGAACAACTGGTCCTCATCATCTGCCGCTGCCGTGACTACCCCAGCTGCCACTACTGCATCATCTTCCCAAGGAGGATGGTTCAACTGGGGCCAGACTTCCACCGTCAGCGTGTCAGTCTACGTCACCGAGACTCCTTCCGCCGTCACAGCCACCAAGGTTTCGACTGCCCCTGCCGTTACAGTTACTCAAGTCTCAACTGCTCCCGCTCAAACCGTCACTGAGACTCAAAAGGCTTCCACCGTCACAGTCACCAGTGTCAGCGTTAGCGTCAGTGTCAGCACCGTGACTGAGAAGTGCTCTACCACCACTACCACCACCACCACCACTCCCGTCGCCGCCGTTTCCACCAGCTCTTCCGCCTGGGGCAACTGGCAACAGGAGTCCAGCACCGCCGCAACTCCCGCCGCTGCTTCCTCCACCGGTGCTTGGAGCCAGTGGTAAAAAGTGATATCTTAATTTGAACATCACTTTTCGATTTTTAATTCTTGGGGCACACACAATACGTGCGAACACCTTTTTAATGAATAACGAAAGTTCACGACACTCATTACAGGGGAAATACCCACCTTACCTATATAGACGGGGCATGGATATGGATACGGATACGGATATGTATAGACATACCTATATTGGTAAAGTAAATAGAGAGAAACACTTCTATGAAGTGTAATGATATTCTACATTGAATCAAAAAATATCCTTCATCATAAATGTGTGGTTTCATATTTTGTTCCCTAAACACTTTAGTCACTTCCACTATCATGAGTCTGTAACGCACCATGAACTAATCCCGTATCGTTAAAGAAGGGGTAACAAACCTCGAGTTCCGTTTCCTTCTCCGTACTCGGATCAACAAAGCACGAAAATAGATGTGCAGATTTCGAAAGGCAAGTATTGAAAACATCAAGAACTCCGATTCTGCACAGGGGGGTTAGAAAGTTAAGAAATATTGACATTGAAACTTTATTAATCATGATGATTCTGATCACAAACACTGATGTTTGAGTTTATTCTCAAAGAGAGTATTCTACCGTAAAGGACGTTGTCTCAGGGGAGATATATCACTACAAATATCATGAACTGTTATGTGAGAATTTAAAACACGATCTCTTGTGCAGCTTCGCTTCGTAAGTAAGTATATTTAGAACAGACTCGTAGTACGATATAGTACAGTACAGTACTTGTACACTACAGTTTACAAAACCTTCAAGACGCGCTAGCTATTCGAAGAGACCAGCTCTTCTTTCTTTCTCCTTCTCTTGTCTTCTCCTTTCTCCTTCATCTTGTTTTGTTGTGCAAGTAACACCAGAAGTTTCCCCATCACACTACAAAAACACAGTGGACTCCGCATCATCATCAGCGTGATCTGCCATAATCAGTGCTGTCTTCCTATCACCACCATCCCCTACATGTCGATTTTCCTGATATGTCGTCCGCTGCTGGCTTCCAACAGTGAAGAACGCGTGTTCATTCTCTCTGTCCACATCTACATCTGCGGCTGTAGTTGCGGCTGTAGCTGTGTTGCTATCGTGGAGTGTGTATTCTGAGAGATTGTGCGTCAGAGCTTGGATTGCGAGTGTGGTTTTTGGGTGTTGGGGCATGGGTGCTAGGATAGTGATGGTGTCGTTATCGTCATCGTCATTGGGATCGTCATTGTCGTGGGAATCGTTATCATCATTGTCGTTGTGGTTTTGAGGTGTGAATGACTCGAAGTTTGGAAAGGAGTGGTATGCCTTTATACTCGTTGGTGCTATCGTTTCTTCCTCGTTATTATCCTCGTCACTTCTCCCACCGTTGCTGATGACTTCAGGTGTGCTCTTGCTCTTGAAATCGAAAGAATCAAGGTATTCTGTAAACTCGTTAGCTAATGCCAGACGCAGACTTGGACTTGGGCTGATACAGCGCAGGGCAAAGCATGCAGATGGCGGGAAGAGCGCTATACTATTGCGGCGTCTTCGCTCGTCAGAGTCTATGCCTGCGTCCGTGTATGCCTCTGTGTGGGTTTGTGTGTGCGTACCTGGCTTGAGCTGCTGGTCTTGCTCTGATTCCGATTCCGGGGTTTGGTCTTCGACGACATAGGCACTGTTTTTGTCATTCAGTTGCATTTTCGTTGTCAGTTGCGTTTGTGCCGCATTTCGGTCTTGTACAACGTGGGCATTCGTGATTGGGATTGGAATCTCTAAACCATGTGCACGTTCATTACCACTCCCATTCTCGGTCACCTTCTCAACATAGTTCGTGTTCAGAATCAAAGAGGCCGGCTCCTTGGCTTTACGCCTCCCGAAGTGGTGCAGTGTATGTCGGATTCGTGATTTCAAATGCGTCATTCCTCCTCGGAGGCTGGACTTAGATGGGGACAAAGAACTCGAAGTCTGTAAACGGGCTGTCGGTGCGGGACTGGATACTATGGATTGTAGTTGTGGATGCGTGTTTGTAACAGTAGTGGTATTGGTAGCTGCTGGAACAGAGCTTTCGGAATCCGTGGGTGTTGTTTTGGTGGCCAGAACTTTTGATACTCGTCGTGACGCACGGCGCGAGGATGAGGATGGGGTGGTGGATGTGCCGGATGATTTTCGTAGATGGAGGGGAGTGGGTAACGCAGATAGAAGAGTTGAGCTTGTACTGCTACTGAAATTGCCGTTGGCCGCGTTGACGTTGATGTCGAGGTCTAGGCGCGGTGCAACGTAGGTTCTCGTTTTGCTTTGCTGGAGATACTCGTCTTTGTTTGGTATAATGCTATTATTGGGCTTTATGGCGTCTGTGAAGTGCGTGTGGACATTCTCTTTGTCATTCTCGAGGCCATTGTTGTTGTCGAGATCGTGGATAAAGGACTCGCTGGCGTATTCAATGTTCCACGGTGCACCGGGCGAGATCTGAAAGACGCCTCCACTTCGACCGGCTGCTCTTCGACGAGCGCGGCGGACTGCAAGAGATGTAGTTATGTCGGTAGGTGTTGACTTTCTCTGTATGGGTGGGGGGTCAGATTCCATGGTCATGATCGCATGCGGTGAGAGAGGAGGATTCTGCAGCAGTGGTGCGGGTAGGGGGTGCTAGTGGTGGGTAGGGTAAGGAGTCTGCGGCCAGTGAAGAGCAGGAGATTTGGTGTGGTAGATGTAGAGAAAGACCATACGGTAGAATATGAAACAGGTAACAGGAAGAGGCCGAGTCGCGAACTCATGGCGGTCTAGGTTGACGGATTGGTGAAACTGACGTTGTCGAGGTTAGTATAGAAACTTCAGTGGCAGGATGGCCTGAAGACGGAATTGTCGACGCGTCTGTTTGATACTTGACAAAGGGGGGTACTGCCATGGCAGCTGCCCAGCAACAGATCAGGAAGTGAACGTAAGCTTGGAGTCCACCAGGTGTGAGAGGTCTCGAACAAAGCTGTCTATTTCGGATCCAAAGGTAGGTAATGGTTATTGAGGTCGATATAGAAGGGGTAAATAGGGACGCAAGCCATTAATATCGCCATAGCTTTGAGGTTGCGAATGAACAAAAATAATGACAAAAATGGTAGCTTAGTATGATAGAGGTAAAGACTTTCAACAGACTTTGCACATCTTCGTCAACATGTTCTCGGTAAGCTGCTATAGCAGACGACTCATGTATCTGTTTGCGCTATTAATTTGTCCTACCCGAGTCTCCGTAACATTGTTTCGGGCCTCTCGACAAGGTGGGCAACAATTTTTGGATTACTAAAACCGAATAACGCTCTTGTGAACCCGTGGCTGAGAACGGGTCAGTACTCAAGGATTGCTATTATTCATGGCGACCTCCTCATTTGACTTGTTAGCTTTCCTGGTTCATTTCACCTCCAGGTATTGACCGTACTTCAAAGGTCCTTGGCTGCCTGGTACTTGCTCTTATGATTGTCGCAACTTTTCTCGGACAACCACGTACTAAATGGCGGCCGTTAGTCATGTAGAGTGTCCTCTGCCTTCTTGGCCTGTGGAACGTTAGTTCAATCACCAAAGGCTAAAAGACAGGTATCAATGACCTTGGACCTCTTGCTCCTCCTTCGGTTTCTCCTCTTTCGGATCGAGGGGTCTTGCTCATTAAGTTCGACCACGTGGTCAATTTGTACACGAGACTGTTCAGTAGTGTCTGCTACAATCTCGATGATTGCCGCTTCGTCATCTTCGTTGGCAGGGTCAATCTCGATTTTCGGGTCTTCCTCTCCTTTTGCAATGGCTGGAGTATGAGTAATGTCTAGCCCTGCTGCAGCTGGTGTAAGGTACTCAGTAATGGATAGTTGAGTCTTATCATCTTGATCTTGGTTTGTCAGTGTTTCTGGTAGTCGTGGCATGTTCCCCGGGTGCTCTCCATGTTCTTCGAGGTTAGTAATGTGTCTCTTGCTTGCATTCTGTCGGCGGTCACACTTACTTGATCTGCCTAATAGTGCTGGCAAAGCTGTTGCTAGAATAAGGGTGAAGACGGGGACAAGCGCAGTAACAAGTGCTGTAATGATGTATCCCAGGCCATAGCTTGATGAAGTTGATTGCACCGTGTTGACTGTCCAGCAACCTAGGTAGCATGCGATAAAGGTATACAACATTTGCGGCAGGAGATGCGGAGTGTCCTCCATCTCGAACTTTGGAGGCTTTAATAGCGATCTGAATGGTGCGACGCAGATTGTATGGTTGATTTTGTACAAGGTGTAAGCGCTTTTGAACCAGCAGAGGTGGTATGTTTAGAAGCCTCATAAGTGTTTTTCGACAAACGGAATACCATGGCTGACAGCAACCAACGAGATAGAAGTAGGAGCGTCAGGCAAACAAAATCGAAAGTGCAACACCACCTACCTTCACTCCATCATAGTTTCAACAGACGACATATCCCAGCATCTAGAGTGTCCACCTGCTTTTACTTGAGCCGATATGTTGACTGCAAGGCCAACGAACGCAACAACATGTTTCATCGATGGTAAACATCATACAGTGGAACAGTCTTGGAGACTTTGTCAAAATCGATAGGGCGATTCAAAGCATGAAAAAGCTGGGCCAGTTTGGAGGTGAAGCATTGCACACATGATCGATATTGCAATGGATGGCGACGACAAGATGCTTCGTGGATGTCATTGCATGCTTTAACCAATCATATCGATGTGATGGTCATATTAGTGTGGACTCAATGGACCTTCCCCGCAACAAATTGATCACTTATGCAGTCAAGATTTCCGCCATCTTGCATTTGGATTTGTCAACACTGTCTGCCTGTTTTGCTATTATATATTCGAGTGTTGATAGTGGTGTTCTTCTGTTCTCTTCTTTACGAACCTACAACGAGCGAGCTCAAGCGCGAGATGGCATCAACAACAGGAACTTCAGAACGAGACCCGGCACGAGAAGAGCAGGAGCCACTCCTAGGCAGGCCAGGAGATGTGACCCAGAAGCCGGAGCAGGGTTTCCACTGGAACATCGTTACTGGTACGAATCTTGGCTCTGCCTTGGACGATTAGCACTGACAATTACATAGGAACCGCAACTGTAGCTCAAGCAGGAGTATGGATCCTGACAGCTCTGGTATGGGCGGCTGTTTTCGAAGCTGATTTCATCTTCTTCTCTTATCATCCGGTATGTTATGGTCGTACAGATATGGCTGGTTGGTCGTTCTAACAGACTTGTGCAGCTCCTCAACTCGGCCGCCATACTCGTCCTTACCCAATCAATCCTCCTTTTGCAGCCAACAGCGACACAGAAGCAGAAGATTCAAGGAACATACATACACTCGGCTCTCAACTTTATTGCCCTAGGCTTGTTGATTGCAGGTCTCGTGGTTATTGAGATGAATAAGGCTTCACACCCAGAAACTCGATTCCAGAATATCCACGGAAAATTTGGACTTGCAGTATACATCCTGCTCATTATTCAATTCCTAGTAGGCGTTGCACAATTCTACTTCCCAGGTCTTTTCGGTTCAGTGGATAGGGCAAAGTCGATATACAAGTATCACCGAATGTCGGGTTATGCTATTGTGCTTCTGTCTGTGGTAACCATTTGTTTGGCAACACAAACCGGCTTCAACCAGAACGCGCTGCACATTCGACTGTGGGCGCTAGTTGTGGCGAGTGTCCTACTCGTCGCCGGTCTTCTTCCAAGGATCAAGAAGCAAAAGCTGGGTTTCTAGAAGGTGTGGTGTAACTCCTTTGGCGGTTGAAACACACTATTCGAGAAGAGGCTTGTCTTGAGCTGCTCGTGGGACTGACTCTAGATGGAAAACAATATTTAGATTGCTATACAGTTGACAACCTTCGCCTATGATTATGCCCCGATGTGCTACACCTCAAGCACGGCAGTCACATTGCAATGGGCTTCCATGTCACACTCGAAGGGCATACTGTGTCTGCTCCTCCTTTTCTATGACGAAGCACATCAACGTCAACACAATGGCTATTGCAAGTTCCAATACGATTAGCTGCTCAATTATTCATGGGCGCCATGTGGGCCGTGGACCTTGACCTTCCACATACTACTGTAAAGTGGAGATATTCATTCTGTAACCTTCGGCTCTGGGGAAAACGCGAAAAGTCCGATCATTGAGATTTACCTCACAATCGGCGACCTTGAGTTGCTACTCATGCTCCCTACAACGCGGCGCGGTCAGTGGCGATATCGAATCTCAATGTGATGTTATGGATCGAGAATTGAAGGCACTGAGTTTTCCCGTCTTATCCTAAGCTCTTTTGTCTGTCATAGTTCGGCCCGACGAAAGGACACGACGCAGTGGCACTTTGCTACTGTTTCTATAGCCATATGCACTCAATCGTAACTCGTGATTATCTAACAAATCATTATGATACACTAATCAAGATAGGTGCTCCAAAGCGGCGGTACAAGTATGGAATACCCAATCAGATCTATCAATGGCATTATCCGCACCGATCACGGGGTCGTTTCATGCAATTCCCCTGTTACGAAGAAGCGTTCATGGATTATCTCAGGATTTGACCAATGCACTACAGCGGCCTCTTTGATGATGGCGAAATACCTACCTAGATGTCAAGCAGTTATGGTAGCGAGTTTGGTATATCTCCGATCTTGTTGGTAGCCCCACGACCCCGCAAGCTGGTACTCGCGACGCGACACGGCTTTTGTAAGATTCTATGTCCGAATAACGAATCCCCTTAAATAGGACGACATCAATTTTCAGAATTCGCCTATAGTTGAGAACATCAAAAGCGGCACATACATTCTTGCTCTTTTCAGACCCTTTAGATCTGCATCTGACTGAAGCATCTTTAACCATCATGGACACCCCAGAAGTCCCCGTCACCTTCGTCCCAGCCAAGGAAGGTGAGGTTCTGATGTTAGGCACCGTGAAGATGAGGATCATGGAAGACGGCTCACACACAGGTGAGCAAGTCCCATTGCCAGTGGAGCCTCCATCTCAAGAAAGACCTGAGGCTCTGAGCCATGAGCAGCCAAACATCCCCCCTCCCAACCCTCCCAACCAATCCCATCCCGTCCTATTGCCACCGCACACCTTCTCACATCCCCCATAACAGACAACCGTCTCGGCTCCGCCGAATTCACCCTCCCCCCACACACCAAAGGACCCCCAGCGCACTGGCACGAAATGCACGACGAAACCTTCCTCGTGACCCAAGGCCGCATGCAATTCCACGGTCTCCGCGGCGAGACAATCGTTGCCAACACAGGAGACTACATCACCGTCTCAACGCGCTCCCCACATACGTTCAGCAATCCGTATGATGAGGAGGCGAAGTTTTTCAACACTTATACGCCGGCGTTTTATATTAATTATTTTAAGTTGTTGAATAAGATGTTGACTGAGGTTAGTTGGTTATTCTACCAGACGGTCTGCTTTGTTCAATAGAAGAACAAATGAATGAATGGATGGATGGATGAACGAACTGACTGACGAATCGCACGAAATAGGGCGTCCCAATGAATCCAGAAAGCAACAAACGCGCAATGGCATACTTCGCAACCATCGGCGTCGCAGAACAAGATATGCAACCTCCGCATAGAGTCGAGGGTACGGAGGAGGGGGAGCAGGTTGAGCATGGAGCGCGATAGATAGAAAGGTCATCTGCTTTCTGAATCTGGTTCGGGTTCGGGTTTTTTTTACCTACCTGAGTACCTAGCTAGAGATCTACTCCTCTCATCCATTTACAGACTTACAAGAACGTAATTTTTGGACGTCAAGACTTCGCTGCCCTAAGTTCATGAGCCCAAACTTTGGTTGGAGGAAGGATAGGGATCTAGATAGGTAGTAGGTATGTAGTTTAGTTGTATTCACCACTCTAGCTACAATGTGAAGCTTTATCTGCACTACACGCGCTGTCTCACCCAGACTACACCTCACCAATCACTTCTCATCCCTAATCCATCCTACCTTCATCTTTCCTTGTCCCGGTTTCCTCGCCCCAGGTAAATCTCTAAAACTCTCGTTCGTACCATTATCTCTTTCAATATTTCTCTGCCTATCATTATCAACATCGCCGTCCTCCTCCTCGAACAACTCCCCTATATCATCATCCCTATCCAACGCCTCATCAATTTTACGCATCCGCTGTTCCATCAAAGAAACCACGTCTTCCCTCGTTGCATATTGCCCAATATCAGTTGAGTATCTACCGCGCTGAATACCAAGCGTTGCCGGACCCCATCGGGGTGTATAACCGCGCCATACACGTTTCACAGCCTCGTTTTGATGGTCTTTGATCTCGTCGATTGCTGCTTCTAGAGCACGGATCTGCGTCACTATACGTGATTGATGGGCTTTTTGGGCGGGAGTTGTTGGTGGATGAACGGGGTCGTCGGTCGGTGGTAGGAGGTCTGACAGGCGAATTGGTGGACCGTATTCGTGATCTAGGTCGTGAGCGTCTTCGGGAAAACTAGATTGGCCGAGGAGATGGAGGGGGTATTTGTCGTGTTCGCAGTGGTCGTGGTGAAGAGTGTCGGTTGGGCTGAGGAGCTCGAGTTGTTCGACGAGGTCCGCGAGTTGCGTTGTTCGCTCAGCGACTTGCATGGCGTGGGAGTCCAGGACCTTGTTTTCCGAGAGTCGACGGGCTTTGGTGTCGCAATTGAAGCATGAGCCAGGGATTACGGAGCGCGTGACTATTGGGTTTGTGGAGTACAAGTCTGGGTCTGGACGGGGTTGAGCGTTGAGGTCAATTGGGCGATTTGCGGGTGGGCAGGTATGAGGGCACGCAGTGAAGTAGTGGATCGTTTCGTAGAATGTTGGGCGGCCACGAGCATCATGAGATGTTATGGCTGGATCAGTCTTTCTAGTGGAGGTGGACTTGGTCTTGAGCAAGGTGGGTGTAGTGCATGGAGAGATCGACGGAGTGGTTTGTTCAGACTTTAGTGTACTGATTTCAGAGGAAGACCCTTCAAACTTGCCATAAGAAAAGGTTAGGTTGGACTCCGGGTGTCTTTCATAGAACTTCTGTGGAAAGGAAGTCGGTGGAGGGCGGCCTTGGCGAGAAGTTGTCTTCGTGAGTGTATGGGAATGTGTTACGGGTTGAGACAAAGCTTGAGAAGAAGCTTGAGACGCAGATCGCGAAAGTGAGCTGGCCCGTTCTTTCAGTTCCTGTTTCGAGGCGCCCGTGATAATCAACGTTGATTTTGAATTGGACCCTGATTTCCTGCTTACAGACGCAACCTTACTGTCTGTGTCGCACAGGTCCAGGACTGGAGGGGGTGAAATACTTGCCGATGGTTTGGAAACATGTCCAACATCGGCCCTTGATGTGGCTAGCAAAGGAGGAGGTCGTGGATTTGAAAACGACGTAGGTTCTTTCGACTCGTGTTTCAAGGCTATGGTCTTACGGTGGACTGGTAATGAAAGTTCTCGCATAACCGGTGGCGTATTCTGTGTAATCGTAGGCTGGGTCTTTGAAACAGAAACCGTAGTATGCCCAGCTTGAGGATGGTCCTCTGTCGTGTCGTGGATTTGGTCATTCCACGCTCTGAACTCTCTAAGACTTTCAAGACGTGAGGACAAGTCCTTACCAATCAAGGGAGGGCAGATTGTCGCTGTTTGGCCATTATGGTTCCTGAAGTTCGTAACCGAAGTCACCTGAACCCCTTTTGCGTCATGTGTTAAGATCTTTGCGTTGGCGGACCGTTTTGCACAAGCAGGACTAGGAGAAGCTTCCGATCGCGCAGAGATTGTGTATCTCGTCGCCGTTGAGCTTCTTGATCGTAAGCTTGCATTGCTTTGGTTTTCGGAAGAGAAAACTGACGATTGGTCTGAATTTGGAGTGTCACTTTGGGCTGTTTCTTCTCGATCTGAACATGGTTGTTCGAGTTTTGATTCGTTCTTCATGCTTGATATCATGCTGATCTTGCGTATGATGGATGGGTTGATTCGGCTGTTCGCATTGATTGGTCGCTCAATATTTTCTGTAGCCGTATTTTGTCTTTCAGCCTCACGAGACATCGTTCGTGGGTTCTTACTCTCAAGGAATATGCCACCGAACATCCCGAAATTGTACAGTAGTTGAGAAATATTGCCTGTACAGGGAATTGTTATTCGGTAGCATCTTGACAAAGCTAGCTTCCAGGTTCAGTTTCTTTGTTTCCCAACCACTGCTTGCAGTAAGCTTTGTTTCGCATGGAAATGGTTAAGCTGTTGATCCGTGCTTTTGACCGTGCGCTGGAGTAAACCCCACATAGATACAGGTACAAGGTGAGATCGGATGTTCACGGGTGAACTGATCGTAACGCAATAGCCGTGCTAGGCAAGTCTCCAAAAATGATGTTGAGGTTTTTGTCGATTCCTCCGATTAGAATGCAATACCAAATCGGAAACAAGGAGTTGCCGTGAACGATAACTGGTAAGGGATCTGCGCTTTCGGTCTGCATGTGGCGCAAAGCATGGCTACCAGTCAGGTTCTCAATCATCTTCCTCAATCTTGCCCATCAGAATTTTCAGGTTGAAGCGCCACCGTGCCACTTCGTGTTCGAGCGCACTAAGTTTGGCTGCAACGCTCATCAGACTGGGATCACCACTTTCGACTCTCACCTTCTCCCGTACAGTAACATCTTGCTTTCCTCGCCATTCGAAAACCTCACCTGTTTCGTCATGGTTCGGTAGTCGTGGGCCAAGACCGAGCAAACGATTGCGCAAATGAAAGCCAGATAATGAGAAGGAAGATTCTGACGGGGTGTTAGGTGTGCCTCCAGGAGAAGTAGGCACTAAGCTGCGGACGGTCAGGACAAGATTCGCGTCCTGTATCGCAAAATGTAGACTGAGGCTGTCGGGCAAACAGGGGTCGAAAACGTTGTCGGGCACGCTATTCTTGGTCCAATCAATGCCCGGGATGTTCGCGAGGTCTGCTCCTGGCACGTGTCCCTTTAAAGATACTCTTGCCTCCGTGAGGTGATCATGAAGTAGCTTGAGCTGGCCCCATATAAATGATGCATCTGAAGAGGAGCCAGTCCACCTTGATATATCGATGATATCGAGTGAGTCGTTGATCAAAGATCGTACACTCAGAAGTTGAGGTAAAGCATGCTCGGGTATTTCTGGCGAGGGTTTGATGACTAGCCTGGTTGACGGCGTGGAAGTGGCATTGTTACGGGGAGTGTTAGGTGGGACAGATACCAGCCTTAGTTGAATGTCCTAGAACTCAATGTCAGCATCATTTGCTTGCTCTGGATTAGTTGCATTGACATACTCCTTTGACGATCTTCGTGCCAATACGTGTTACAAAACCTTTGACACTTTCAGACCGAAGCGAGGACAGGACAAGAGTTAAGCCTGGTTCGATTGGTGCCAAGAGACGGACACATTCCTCTAAACCTTCCTTGAGGGCGGCCAAAGACGACTGCAGTGAAGTGAGATACCATTGTAGCTCTTTTGCCTATGTATATTAGTGGCAGCACCCAGTATTGCAAGTGGGTTGACCTACAAGGGTATCGTCTTCTGCTTTGCGTAAATCTTCAGGTGATATTGGAGGATGCACCCACATAGACATGATCAACCACTAGTGGCAGCAAAACGCAAGGGCAAACCCGAAGACTGAAGAAATCTAGGTCGGGAGTGGTACGGGAGAGTGCGATATGCGTCATGTGTTGTTACACACAACCGGCGAAATTGGTTGACGGCTACCTAGTCACGCTAGTACCCAAAGAGGGTCCTGGTTATCCACTGCATTGAAGTTCTTGAACAGCTGACCAAGTGCTGTTTGGAGGTTGATGTAACGTCTTGCTTTCGCTTCAGCTTTCCTGCCATACTTGGTATTGACATCCCAAATGAGATTTCGGTCATCATGGTGATTGATCAGTGTCGGAGTGGGATTCAGCCAACCACGGATCTTGGAATTAGCTGCCTCGGAAATTAGAACGAGTCGAGTTCCAGCAAATCAAGAATGGCAATCTATTTCTGAAGAGTGTCACTGCCAAGAAGGGAGTCGTCAGTTCTTGAGCTTGCTTTCAAGTGCAGCAACTCAGTCAGGCACTAGCCACGTGCGCTAGACGATCAGTGGAAAGGTCATGGAGCTTGTTTCTTGTTATGGACTGGCGCCCATCGGGCTTCGTGAATGTGACGTCGTAGGCTTATATTCACTGCTCAACTTGTTGTTGTTTTTGCCCAGGCAAAGCCCGGCAAAACTGCTCATGCCTCCCCAGCAACTTCGAACCTTGCTTCGTGCTGCCAGTCAGGCTCTGACCTCATCAGCCACAGGCACCTAGATTTCCTCTTCTAATATCTCGCTCAAGCCTGTTTGCTTTCTTTCAAGTTTGTTCACCACCGCTGTTGAATCATCGCACCCATCCATCAACCACCTGTAACTGTTGCTCTCGCCAATACAGCAGCTATCATGGCAGTCGCCCGTAAGTCACACAATGAGCTATCTGCTGGTTACCAGGCCGGCTAACAATTCGCAGGTGGCATTCTCGGTCTGCTATCTTTAATACTCGTTGCAGGAGGACTCCTCCTCTCCCTCTTCATCCTGCTCGCTGGCGCAATCAACGGTGCTCCAGTCAACAAATGGTACTTTTTGCAGGCAGACACCTCGGGCATCTCGGGCGCTCCTTCACTCTCGCGATGGACCTTTTGGAACATTTGCGATGGATCCAACGGCAGCGATAATTGCAGCGGCACACTTGGCCGTATTGTACCTGCACGACCATTCGATCCTCCCTCTTCCCGCAATTTCGGTACAACAACTGGTGTACCAGCAGCTTTTGTCGGCACAAGATATTACTTCTACATGACTAGATTCATGTTCGCTTTCGCTTTGATCTCCCTCTTCTGGGGTGCCTGTGCTCTCTTCACTGGCGTCTTGGCACTATGCACCAGGTTGGGCTCTTATCTTAGTGGAGTGCTCACCACTCTCGCGTTCGTGTTCCAGGCACTAACCGCAGCTTTGATGACGTGAGTACGATCTGCTCAGACAATTTGAAGGGACTAACATGTTTCCAGTACTGCTTATGTCAAAGCCCGAAACATCTTCCGTGCCAACGGACAGACTGCCAATATTGGAAAATGGGCCTTCGGCTTCGAATGGGCTGCTTTCGCTTGCTTCTTCCTTGCAACGGTCTTGTTCTGCGTTGGAGGTGCAGCATCTAAACGCAAAGATGGTCCACCCAAGACAAGAAAGGGTGGATTTTTCGCTGCAAAACGAAGTACAAGCACACGTAGCCGTGGCAGCTTCATCAATGGCGACAACCGTGGCGGCTTCGTTGCTGGTGATAGTCAAGGGGGCTTGGTCAACGACAACAACATTCCCGGTGACCGTAGCAGCTACATTCGTGCTAGCAACGTCAATGGTGACCGTAGCAGCTACATTCATGGTAACAACACCCATGGTGACGGTCTTGCCGGCACCATTAACCATGACAACCGTGGCGGCCTTGTCTATGACGTTGTCACCCGTGACAACACCCTTGCTGAAAAGGAGTACGTATAAAGATGGACACGTGGATGGGCATACTGGAGTAGGTGGCCAAGATGTGCTGTACATATGAAGGAGTTACCAATATACCCTGGGATTTTATAGTGTTGAAAAGAGGCATATCGTGGAGCATTGTACACGAACCTAACGATGTATGAAAAAATCCTAATATCTAATACATTAATGAGGAGACAAAAGTTCCTTGATCGTTGAGTGTTTGCATATTAGTGTTCCATGCCTACTGCCTCAAACCATTTCACAGCCGGCGCGCGAAGCATTAATTAGGATTATTGAGGCCTTGTTGATGCCTTACCTGCCTGTTCATCTTTGCTATGAAAAACATATTTTCACAACCATTCTCCATGCCATTTCTCTCAAGTTCACAAGCGTCGTCGTCACAACTCGATTCAATAATCGTCTGGTGCATTGGTAAGGCAGACCAACCTGCCAAAATGACTGTCGCACCTGAAAGGATCAGCATCAAGCGACATCGCGAGGATGAGCCTGTTGATACACTTGGTGAGTATTAACTCGCATTTCTTGGCTCCGCTTCTGATGGCGACCAGTTTTTGCGAAAAGCAAGAAGCAACGAACTTCAGACCACATCTTCGTGAGAGTCCGACCAGAAGATGGGAAACCGTGGACCGAGTCCATTGTCAAAACAGCCGCCTCCACACCTGTGACTGGCTCCGATCGAAGTTCAATACCAATTGTCCGAACCACACAACCAGGAGATGAGGTCAAAGATTTTGAGAAGTACAAGGCTGCTCAACGCGTTCGTTCACAACCAGAGGTAGTAGAACCGGAAAAATCTACCATCACTGAGCAACCCTCGTCTTCTGCATCCCATGTGACAAAGACTTCTTCCTCAAGGAAAGCAAGGCAATTCCACCTAACTCGAGATCTTTCCACGACACTTCGTCCACATTCCTCCGGCGGGATTAGGAAGTCCAAATACCTTAGACCTCATCTTCCAACCTTCATTGAACGACTTCAAACTGCGAAGCAAGAAGACTTTTCCCTCCATGCCAAGCCACCGGTTGACAGAATTATCAAATCGACTGATCGAAATGGTGACGAACTAGAACTGCAAAAGATATTATCCAATGGCGATAGTGTTCTAAAAGCCGCTGTACCGGCTTTCCAGAAGCCTAAATCCAACAAGCTAAAGACAGGACGATCTATGAACGACGACCCTGATACTTGGGATCTTCAATCAGATGAACTTGCAGACGAATTGCTAGCTTTAGCTCTTGAATTGGATCCAGATGCAAAAGCAGCTTATAACACAGAACCAGCACCGCCAGCTAGAGATGGTACTCATGTCCTTTCCACAGAGCAAATGAACCTTGACCAGCCGGACGACTTTGTGTATGAGACGTATATTCGTGTTCAGCAAAACGCCCTGACAAGTACGGATTTACCAACCTCTCCTAAAGTGGGTTACCTGGTGATAGATGAAGAGGAGGAAGAACTATGGGATCAATACTTGCGAGAAGAAGAAGAGTCAGATGATGATTGGGATGAAGAAGATGCAGATTCAAATGGTAGGAGAAAAGCTCTGACATCTACATACATTCTGACATATTGCAGCTGAAGAAAATCCCAGAAACGACTACCCTGACGACGAAGTCAGTTCGGATGATGAGTACGGCAAAGATTTCTACAAATACCGTCAAAATTGTTCTGACGACGAGCAATTTGATGATGACAATGATTTGTAGCAATCTGACCTCCGTCCTCGTGGATAGTGCGCAAAGAGTCGACCGTATGATCCGTTTACGCCATGATCACCAGGACCGCCCTATGATGGGCCCCAAAACAGTCACAATGAGGCCGTTGTTGGCAACATGCCGCAGGATCTTTCAGAGATGCCACCTCTGAAACCCATCAGTGGTTCAGTATTTCTGTCGCTTTCTCTCATCCAAGGATAGCGCATCCATGTTAACTGTATAGGACCGTACCTGCTAGTCTCATCGCTTTCAGCAGCGGTATTCCTTGCCTGCTCTCTAACCTTTGCTACACCATACGCTGAGAGCAGACGATAGTATTTGCATTCTAATCCGAGTTTGGATCGATCTCGAACCTCTGGAAATTGTGCTGTGAACTTTCTGCGCACGACATCCCATGGTTCTCTCAAATCGGTGCGATGGTACCACACGAATACCATCTGCTCGGTGGTGTATTTGTGACGTGGTGGTCGCTTTTCCTGAGGCAGGTGTGGCTCTGCAGGCAAACTTGCAGGCACTGGACTGACCATAGCAGACTGACTAGGAAAGTACATGATGTCACGTGAAGGTGTGGAAGAGTCTGTGGTTGTTGACGTCGATGCAGATGAATTGGAATCGACGCTCTCCCGACGGCATGTTGGTGCTCGGATCCTAAGGGCCAGGCTGCCTTGATCGTTTTGAGGAAATGCTAGAGCTTGTTGGTGGTGACGAAGGCGTTGAACTGCTCTGGATTGTTGATCATCATTGAGTATTGACCCGAGAGACATTGGGTTTGCAGGGTATCGATCAAAAATCTGACGTGGAGCTCGTGGCATCTCGCTTTGTTGATCAATCGGTTGGGTCAGTATAGAAGTGGGGTGGCTGTTCCCAGCAACGAAAAGATTGATACAAAGGTGGTACAAGTCTGTGGCTGGAGATGTCGTACACCAGAGGTTAGTTGTAACCTTATACATCAGAAATCACTCATAGACACAGTTATTGCACGACTGACCCTCTTCATCGACTGACAATCGCGCTCCCAGCTGTGGGGGAGAGCTGGAACGCTAAGAACTTTTAGTCACGAACTCATTCAGCCACTTCGAGCTGGCGCCATCAACCCCGTCAAGTTCTGCCTTTCGATGCGATATCTCCTACTGTCCTTGAGCTTTGGACAATCCTCCGATTTGCCGGAATACTTTTCTTGTTATCCTATACGCCTCTCTCTGAATTTGTGATTCCAAATTCTTGTTGAGCTAACCAGATGGTTCACATGTCATATTCGTTCGTGTTATCTCAAAATATAGGCTTCCCGAGCCAATGCTTGTTGAGCTGTACCGAAAAACCGAGGTTCCTCAGCGCATCTGAGACAACATACCAAGGGAATGGTACACCAAGGCTGGCTGGAGCTGCATTTGTCTTGACAAATCTACCTTCTAATGTGCGCCGCATGTCCAACTAGCACTATGCTTGTCTGCCAAGAGGACATCGGAAGTCGGACACTTATCGACTCCTGAGCGTATTCTTCACGCGGAATTTGGTGTTCACGGTCTACGGAAGGTCTACGTTCACAAGTCGGACTCTCCTTTGAAAGTGACAGTCTGCATTTCAAGAGTTTGGCCGGGGACACAAAAAAATAGCTGCGTGCGCGTTGTTGTTGCAACACACTACAAGACAAGATGGAGTTGCAAATCTGTCAGGTTCGATAAGGCCGTCATGTGTGGTTAGCGGATTCGATATTCCGGGAATTCTCTAAACGCTCACTACTCTCAGCCATGCTTGAGATTGATCACTCTCGATTGTGGGTAACTGTGTTTACCAAAAACTCTTGCTGCCAATATTTGAACGCTAGTGGTCGAAGATACCAGGCATGAGCCGTTGAGTACTTAATCCTATCACGTTTCAACGTGTAGCTGTATGAAAAACTTCATCTTAACGCCACACTCGAGTCATTGGTCTTTCAGCTAGGTCTTCTCGGAAAGACAAGTCGCATCTCGCTTTGGATCCCTATCGCGACATCTTGCATGAGTTGTGCGACAGCCCTTGCGTATTTCACGTCGCACAGATCTGATTCAGCCATAAGACTTATGCAGCCTCTACAGATCTGAGGAACAGGTCCGAAGCTGATGGCACCGGGTGTTCATGGATGGTGGAGCATGCATAAGAAAGCTCACGACGACCTTTGGAAAAATGGGGCAATGCCGCGCATACTGTGATTACGCATTTGCTGGTATGTGCCTCTCCGTGCCTCGACTGGCAAGACCTAAGAATGTTGAGACTTACCTGAGCAAAACAGACGGTCTTCGAAGTACGGAATTGCGAATAAAATGGTGACAACTGTTCTTGCAGACTGGCCCGCATCTAGCACGTGGTTGCTTCGAAGCTCACCAGCCTGACCTATGTTAGCTTCAAATTTTGTGTACAGAAGCGCCTATTATGGCGTAGAAGGACTTACCTGCAGACCACATAACCTTGTTGCAAATCCTGCAGGAATGGAGTCAAGTTGTCAAATGGTTACCCTCGTGTCCCGTTTTTAATATGCGCGGTTGCTGGCCCGATGCTGAAGTCTCTATCCTTGACATTCGGCAACGACACGAGCCAGCAAGTTGCCGCCGGACACTCAATACGGACTACAACGCTTTACTTCCTCGTCTTGATCTAGGGCCATGTAACGATATCCGCTCAAGCAAATGAGCACCTATTGAAGCAGAATTGCCGGGGTCTGGATAGCCACCATAGTGGGTCCTCATCGATTCTCTAGGGTCTGGCTCACAATCAAGATTGCTTAGCTAGGCTTCAGGATCTACCAAGATATGCGAGTATCAATGTGACGAAAACAACCATATCCCGATAATAAGCTACGCGTGGTGATTGTTGCATAACAAGATAATTGAAGCCGTTGCGCAGCTGTGGCCGTGCTTTGCCGGTATCGACCTGATGAGTTCAGCAACAACTTGATTCTTCCCTCCACATCCAATGCATGATGCTGCCAGCTTCGGTGTCCAAGTGGTGCAGGAACTGTGAGCAACACATGTACTAATGTCCCTGATGTCATGAAAATGTCGTCTTCGATGGTGACAAGGATAGTCGTGGTACCTGGTCAGCCGACGGGGCCACTCCACCTAACACAACATCTGTATCAACCGAGGTCGGTGCTCCATAAACAGCAGAGAAAGAGATGCTCGCCGTTGCTCTACCAAGGCTTTCTCACGCTTGCAGCGATACTGATGGGAGTGTCTTACCGAAAAGCAGTTCTAGTGAGTGGAACTAGCCTATGAATCATGATTTACCTTCAAGTCAGTTACGAAGAAACAGCATGACTCGCGCGTTCGTGATCTATCCTGTTTCTCAGCGGATACGTATGCAAGCTAGATAGGTAGGTTTGCTTAGCGATCATACCGTTTACCAATATTCCCGACTCGGCCAGTGATTGAAACTACGACTGTTCAACAGGCATCGACCCTACCTTGAAACCTTGTCATACCAGGCACAGACTTACAGTAGCAGGCACCGCTTCAGCACATCTCCTTGTTGACGACATCAAGACATGGGTTGTCATCGGACTTTCCAGTAATGGAAATGCGGATTCAGCACCTTAGACCAGACACCCCAACATGTTTACCTCGCTTGACCAGCTGTCCGAATCCGAGACCAGCATGTGAGCTGAGGCTACAGCATTCAAGCCTACCGCAGAAGTACTGTAAACGGTTTGCATGTCGGCAATCTGAAGACCAACACTAGCAGCATGATCCACATAGCAAGGCAAAGGGTTGGAAGACTTTGCGTTCGACTCCACTGTACAGAACGGCGCAGGAGCTTGAGGTTCAGCTGGAACTGCAATTTGCGAGCTCCCTGTTCCAATCAGTCGACTTACAGATTGCAAGTCGATATCGGCCAGTCACGCGAGAAAATTGCTCTTCATTTTGTATGGGTGAACCTTCAAAGCAACTTCACAGTTCATGTATCATTTCGTCGAATTGCTTGACAAATCAATAAGTGTTGCATTAGTGACACCTCGAATGCATGAGGTTGTGGTCAGAAGAGTGGCTTGCAACTGGATTGGCCATTCTCAAGCTAGGGGTAGACAGGGACACAGCATGTAAAGCAGCCACAAACGTTGTCGACGAACATCTCTTTGGCTGCACACGCAGTTCACTCTGAGGCAACGGCGCTTGCGATCCTTGAAACGACCGGACTATCGCTTGAACTAGTCAATATCAGGCCAAGCACAGTGTTGTACTGTATGGCATTGACACTAATCAGGGAATTCTATAGCGACTAATCATGTCAGCAGCGCGTGGGGCCATTGACACGAGTCAGTACTGTATCCAAGCAGTTTTTGGGAAGCACCTGCTTCTCAAACCTGGTTTAGGGGGATTTTATGCTTGATCGATCTCCACAGCCGGAGGATGATGGGTAGGTAGTCATCGGTACGGACCAGGTATTCCATCTCCGCGCGTATCAAGGTTCAAACGCCATAGACTCAATCGATGAGGGTGGCATATCTGACATTGTTTGTGGCAACCACCATGGAGCGTGCCGTGCAGGGGAGGGACCCTATAGTTTCTCTAGCGTCGAAAATCACCACTTCGCCGCCAAAAATCTCGGGTGGACGTTCGAAGGGCAAGCAGTAGCACTAGCATATTCGCTAAGCACACCGTCTCTGCATAACGAACTAGCTCGACAACGCGCTGCCAAATATGATGAACCATCCATGATTGCAGACGCTATGGATGTGCATGCGAACTTCAAGAACTCGGTCAACTGACGATCCATTAGTTGGAAAATACATCCAGTTTGTCAAAGGAATCTGTAACGGAGCGGCAAGCTTTGACGGAAAGTCTATATCTCAACTCCACCGTCCACAAAGGTACACCAACGTTTATTAGCCGAAAGCGGATCGATTAATCAAGGACAAACGAGGAACAAATGAGGTTGAACCTGCTGATAACGTTCTACTTTCGACGTGCTGTGCACAAAGTCAAGAATGCGCAATGATTTGGAAGCTTTCATGCAGGTTGTGGTCAGGAGTTCATGCATTGATGTATGTAAGTTTCGTCAACACTCGTCATGTTTGTACTTCTGAAGACCACAAATATTCCGATCTTCACTTCAAAGTTGTACTTGTGGGTGGGAGGGTGTTCGAAATTTTGTGAACAGTGGAGTAGAAATCCTGACTTGGACTTAAGCGAGGTTCAAAGCACGCTAAGGTTTGCATTCGTACGAATAAACCGAGTTGAATGCAAGTACTGGAGTAGGCTAGAGTGGCACGAGTCATGACGTGCATGGACCTCTTGATATTACTGCAAACCATGACGGCGACGACGACGATCGAGGTATAATGGGACTTCACAGCGAACAGACTTTGCCATTTTAAACAAGCCACAAAACATGGGTGCTGTTGTGGCGGCACAATCAAGTCCAATCATGTATCTCTCTTCCTGCGACGGCTTCGATCCTTCCGTGAGCATGATAATGCCTTGCCACCACACCGAGACCGCCTCAAGTGGCCGCTGGTCGATCTCGGTGCAGCAACGGTACCTTGTCTACAGAACTTGCCTACAGACTCTCCAAGTGCCTAGGTAGCCCGTTCGCCAAGTTTTATGCACACCTTTTCTCTCACTGCAGAGTACTAACCCCTCACGAAGAGTCCTCCGGTCATATTCGAAAGCCCGAAAGAAACTCCTTCCAACTCCCTTCAGCTGAAGAGACGGCCCGACTACTTCCTATTCGGAGACTGCACGGACGGAGCACGGAAGGAGCGTTAGATCTACCTGACCACGTGCTTCTTTCAGCACTGATTCCACCTCGAGTATTCTTCTGATTCAAATTTCATCCTCGGCTTGAAATTGAGCACAAGCAGTCGCACTGCCTGCTCCACACCAAGCATGATATCTTGCGTGTACACTCATCTTTCAAATCGAGGGTAGTTATTGAAGAGAAGAGCAACAATCCTATAGACAGAGGTCATGACTGAATTCACGCTTCTGCACTAATAGAGTTCTATTGCTACTCCACCCTCTATAGATCCTTGTAGACGGCATCGGATACATCAACTGACGAAGATACCGAGCTGCATACCTACCTACCTACCTACCTCATCGGTGCCCATCACAAGTTTTCTTTCCTCACAGAAGGAAGGGACGAGCTTGCTGGTATGATACGTACTCTTGCCTGACATTAACACATAGTCTTTTCCATCGCTCTGTTCCCTTACACAATTCGGATCCAACCTCCAATGTCATCTTGCACCTTATATTAACATTACCATTGATTCTTACCACACCTCTCAGACGTGCTCGAATACCCCGCGGAGAAAGACAGGAAGGCCCATTGATGCCAAGTCTCATTCTATCGAGCAAATCACCGTCACCACCAATCATCGCCGGAATCTCCTCCGATCATGAATGCTACACTGCCCGTGTACAACTCCACTGAAAGTCACAAACACTCGCAAGACTAACACACCAACAATTGTAATATCAGCGAACATGTCGAGCCTTGCGCCTGTACAAAATCAGGGAATGACAATGCTGGTTGAACATAGGTGCTGGAGCGTGACTACTAGACTGACATAAAGGTTCATCTACTCGAGATGGTAACTGTTTACCAAGGTACCTGATAACTCACAACCGCACCCCTCCGTAGCCTCTGATATTCTATTATTCCACCCACTCCTGTTATCAATTCTCACACACTCACCCTTACATTCTCTTCTCTGTACCATAACCAACATACAAGTGACTACCTTAACATAATCTATCGCCGTTTCACACTCCCATACACACACATTCACGCACGCATTTTCATGCACACACTTTCGTGCACACACAATCCACTCTATCTCCCCAAATCATACACTCTCAGACCTTATGCCAGTTTAACTTTCCCATTCGTACATATATCCACATCTAAGCACTCAAACCAGCAAAAACGACACAATACACCACCAATTCCATTCTACACACACCAAGAACAATTTTTTTTCACGATAAATCTACCCTAGTCGCCTTGCTCCTTTCCATTCATCTCTACATCTAAGGATGGATCTCAGATCCTTACGGCACTCGAGATTCAATACTGAGAGATCATATCGAGTTTTAACCTCACCTCATCGATCGCCACTGTGTATCGCAGTGGGGATAAGATAAGTAACGACTCAAGACCACCAACTGTGCTGAAGCGAAGCAAAGTAAAATGATTAGTGCTTCTGAAGTGCGCAGCAGTTATTCTGGAATCCAGCCTGAGGTGAGGCGTCATCATCGTTATTATCGTTATCAGCATGGAATCTAAAATAAATGTACGCCAAGTAGGTAGAATACAGTAGCATAGAGAACAGTATAGTAGTATAGCGTAGTACAGCGTAGTGTAGTATAGTGGAGCAGAGTAGAGCAGAGCAGATTAGAGTAGAGTAGAGTAGAGTAGAGTAGAGCAGAATAGTATTCATTAAGCAGTACCCGAGTTCATTTCCTTTTCCCTCCCTTACACCGTATACCCAAACACCCCCAACCACCCTCCATCCACAATACTGGTTACACACAGAGATACACAGGTATATAGCACATACCTATACACAGACTCCCAAATCCAAGCTAACCCGATCCTACCAAGAAACACTGTCTATGATGCCGCATGTGATGTGATATGATATAGCTGGCTGGCTGGCTGGCTGATTTGTCCTTATTGTATGCCCATTTCCATCCCCATTCCTGTTCTGGTTGCGCATCCGACAGTTTGGTTGGGTGGATGGATCGTGGAATACCCTTGCAACATTAATAGTTTTTTGTACATTAATCTTTCCTTTCCTTTCTATTCCTTCTCTTCTCCTTCTCGGACATTTCATATCAAATGCGTGCCAAACGAAGAATCTCGCTGGAGGTGCTGGCGTAAGCAGTCTCATTATCTCCGTCCATACCCACCTCTACCACCTCCACTTCCTCCACTCCCACCAAATCTATCATTCGATCGTCCGTACCCACGACCACCACCACTGCCTCCTCTTCCTCCACGACCAGAACCCTCTGCCTCCATGCCCAGTGCAGCAAACGCATCGCCTGACCCACCTCCGAAGACTCCAGGACCACTCGATCTCTCTCTATCTCCATCTCGGTCTCCGTCTCTTCTGAACCCTCCTCTCCCGCCATCTCTATCTCTATCACCGCCAAATCCACCTCTTCCCCGATCACCTCTACCCTCAAATCGACTTGGATCCCTCTGCTCCTGGAACCTTACACCCGTAACGTTAGTGTATCCAATTTTCTGGAGTAATCGCTGCGACACGGCCGGTGGCTCTTGCATGCCCCAGCCAAATTTGGCGAGGTCGTTCATCATATCGACTTGAGCTTGTTTACTGCGGTGGGGGTTCTGTTGTGCTAGCACGCCGAAGAGAGCGTTGTAGGTTGCGTCTTTGACGCTGTATGGCACGGCTTTGACACCTGTTTCGACGAAGCGCAGGAGACGCGCGATGTGGCCTGGGATCTGGGCGCCTTTAGTCATGTCAAGGTCGGAGGTGACGAGTTGTTTCTCGACCAGGTTTATGCCTGAGCCGCGCAGACGCTGTGTGATATCTCTTCTTTCGTCATCGTTCAGGATTAGCCATCCCTCGCCTGACTTTCCAGCTCGACCAGTTCGACCAATTCGGTGGACATAGTCGTCTGAGGCTTTTGGAAGACCAACCTGGATGACATGTGATACGTTCGGGAAATCCATGCCTCGGGCTGTTACGTCGGAACTGAACATGATGGCGCTCTGCGCGTTTCTGAATCCTTGTGACTCTCTCGTTCGTTGCCCTTGCGCAAGTTTGCCATGCATTTGGAAGATTCGGCATGGGTCAAGCGGGTGCGAAGAAAATATGCTTCGTGGTTTTTCTGGGTCGCGCATCTTGCTGAATGCTTCCCATGTCAGTGACACTTCAGCGGTAGAGCCGAAGTACACGATGGCCTTGAAAGGCATATTGTTCACCGGATCTTTCTTGTGCGCTTCTATCGCGTTGTGCGCTAGTTCCATGATAATCGGTATCTGGTTTTGTAGGGCACGGCCGAAGACAACATGTTGAGGGATACGTTCGTGGGTCTGAGCTTCACTAGGGTCAACAGTACGAATAAACTTGAAGTCTGGTCGAAGTGTTTGGCGAACCAAGCTGACAACGGATTTTGGGACGGTAGCGGAGAACATGAGGGTCTGACGTGTACCCTTGCTTGGGTCAGGCATGTAGGATGTGATTTCGGCGATGGCGGGGGCAAAACCAATGTCAAGCAGACGATCAGCTTCGTCGAGCACGAAAGATTCCACCTTGTCGAAGCGGACACCAGATGTATTATCGGAAACCAAATCGGTGATTCGGCCAGGAGTCCCGACTAGGATGTCGCAACCGTATTGTTGCATTTGCATTAGATGTTGCCGTCGCTGAGTTCCTCCAACTGCGGTCTGTACCTGTAAGCCTGTACCCTGGGTGACTTTGCGCGCTTCGACGGCGATTTGTTCAGCAAGTTCACGAGTTGGAGAGATGATGACGGCGCGAATATTGTCGATTTTATTCCGGTATCCTCTGCGACCATCTTGTACTGGATCTTGATTGCGAAGTAGGCGTTGAACGATGGGCATGAGGAAAGCCAATGTCTTGCCTGTACCAGTCTTTGCTTGCGCTATCACATCACTACCATCAAGACAGTGATTGAGCGTCAATTTTTGTACATCGGTCATGGTATGAATGTTCATGCGCTCTGTGATGGTATCGATGACTTTCGGACTTATTATTCCAGCTTGTTTCAGTTCCTCAAATTTTGTGAACTCCTTCTTTCCGCCTTCTTCATTTGACGTGGGGATATCCTCACCATCCTCACCATCATCGACTGACGGTTGTTGAAGCCGGGAATGTACTGAGGAGAACGGTCGGATGATCGAAGGTAGGCGTTTGTAGGATGGTGGTAATACATGTTGGCGCAGTACTGATCTTGTGAAAGTGCTAGAAGGTGAAGCGGCGAAGTAAAATGCTCGAAGAGCTGCAGGTGCTCTGCGCGCAGCGGGTATCATGTTAATTAATGTACAATGTATATCATTAAAGAATGACAGAAAAAGTATCACAACTGGATGAATGAAGGAAGAAACAACAACAGCTGCAACAAACTCAGGATAGGCGATGTGATGGATGTATGAACGTTACTATGTTCCCTTTCCAAAAATTTCTTGAAACGCTTCGGGTGATCGACGAGACAGTAAGTGGAACCACCGGAAAGGAGCGAGGCTGAAGACAAGCCTTGTGGCAGTTACTCATCATGTTTGCCTGAATTTTGAGATAACTATCTTCAGAAGAGCAGAAAGGATCACAAAGTAATAACGGTTGATAATATGTATACAATAATTCTCCTCAACTTGTATGTTCAACATTGAGTGGTGTTCCACGTGAGGGATACACATCGCAAACCAAAGGGCAATATTTCCAGCTATGTTCTCCGGTTCAGGTGGCTTGTTTGCCTGTGGTCGTGCTGCTTGTTCATACCAACTAAATCGGGTTTATCTCTGTTGTGCGAGAATGCTTCCTTGGTGGTTCGAACACCGTCGTCGTGGCATGAAAGGGAAGTAATGATGCGGGCTCATTGTAACATCACGCTGCCCCTCGACCCACAATGACAAGACGTCGACCCCGACTGCGACTTCGATCTTCGATTGGCGCGGAATTCTGCCCTCGATATTTTTGAGACTGTACCTGCGACTGTCTGTGCTGCGGCGGCGGCGGAGGCGGAGGAGGCGGGGCCAGTATCGATGACTGTCCCGTATACTGTCGAATGAGTGTGGAGAACACATGTAACACATGCTCGGTGGGCTTAGAATAGTCCGGCGTTGGCCATTGCTTGTTCATCGACTTCCCTGCAAATACTGTTCTCGCCAACGCAAGTGGTGCATACACTCTGTCCCTTTCGTCTCGACACTCGAACGCTTCCGAACTCTCCAGTAGAATCTCCAAGAATCTCCAAGCCTGCTGTTCTTCGTTTTGCAGCCCGCAATTCTCCCTCATCCACCGTGAATACCCATTGTGGTTTGGATGCCATAGTGGAATATTTCGAAGTCTCGATACTGGGCCCAGCATCGTCGTTAACCCAACCGCAGACTCTTCTTGTCCGTCTATCTCGCCCATCTTCTGGCGCAAATCTTCAAGCCATCCGCTCAAAGTTAGTATCATGCCGAAATCGAAGAGAAAACTGTACTCCATGCAGGCCTCGCCCCACAGAAATAAGGCCTGCTTCGCAAGAGCAAGCTCAAAGAAGGCCCAGTACCGTGTAAACCATCGCTTCTGACAAAAATCGTGAATTTGCCTCCACTGCTTTAGCGTCAACGGCTCCATACCGATGTGCTGGAAGAATTGCGGGTCACGGAAATCATAGTTGTTCGCATTGCCCTGTATTCGTCGCCAGTCAATCGAGTTCACGAGCCTTCTCATGATAAGCATCGTCTCGTCGCTCGTGCGGTCCTTCTTGCCCAACCACACCACAACGGAAGCTGCACGTGCATAGATATGACCCATAATCTCTATATATGCTGTGCGTTCGCGATTGTTAGCAAAGTTAATACACAACGCGTCAGCGAAGACAGGAACATCGCTTTGAACGTCACGTATCTGACTCAATGCATCGTACAAATTCTGTCCGACGCGAACAGGAGTGCCACCACAGAGCAATTCTTGTGTAGCGACGCCCGCAAGATCCGAGCCGTCCGATGCTGTGTGATCGTAGTCCCAGGTGTATGACAGGGCTGTGTATTTGAAGTTTCTCGGATCCACGACCTTGAGCTTCACCCGTAGAGGATGCTCAGAAGTACCCGGCTTGATTTTCAGGACACGGATGTGGTAATCAGGCAGTGGCTTGTAAGGCGGCTCGCCAATTGGTTTCGTCAGTCTGTCCCATAGTAGGCCCATTCGTGACTTGGGCTTGTTAACGCGCGCATTCGGAATTGCTGTTTCGAGTCTCAACGAACTCATCGAGGTTGAGGTGGCCGATTAGCGATTTCATTGCATCATAATCTTGCTGTCTACCCGGGATTCAGACGATCCATGGTTGACATGATTATGCTTTCGAAAATATGAGACCTGAGCGTGCTCGGCTGAACCGGATATCTGGCTGGAGAAAGGTGTCTTGAGGTGGTGAAGTAATGGTTAATGCTACGATTGTTGCCTTACAATTTCAGGCTCCAAAATT
This sequence comes from Neophaeococcomyces aloes, assembly GCA_022813445.1. Classification (NCBI taxonomy): domain Eukaryota; kingdom Fungi; phylum Ascomycota; class Eurotiomycetes; order Chaetothyriales; genus Neophaeococcomyces; species Neophaeococcomyces aloes. The sequence continues at coordinate 34,152 of JAKLMK010000040.1, read as the reverse complement.
AGGTAAACTTGAAGTACAGTACAGTTCGAATGCCGCATGAACGTGGCCTTCTACACACTCCCGACATCAAATTTGAGGCGCAGCTAGCTGTGCAGTCAGAGAACCAGCGTACAATTAAATGGCTGGTAGAGACCGAGGTAACGGGTGTTAGAAAAGTACTAGTCTGGACGATGGCTGAACAAGTTAAGATGCCGGCTGTTCACCAAGTCGAGGCCTAGCCGCTGGGAAGGGGTTCTAACGATCTTCATCAGAAATGGCCATTGATATGTGCAATGTGGAACTGGCGGGGTACGAGCAGAAGGGGACAAAGCTAAGCGCGACATATGTAGAAGGCACCTCAATTTGATATGTCCATCTAGCTCAAGATATCTGTAAGCTGTCTAAGCTCAGACAAATTCCTCCAACAGAGTTCATCCAGATGTATGCATCTCTCGTAAGGGGACCACACTACCGTGGGCCTTGCCAGGTAAATAATGTGACATAATCGACCTTGCCGCACAGTGACAATTTTTGTGCAAGCCAAAGATCCTATCGTAGCCACCACTTTAAGAGATTGCTATGTCCGGGCACAGCATAAGCATGCCGTTCTCAGAAAGTTTTCGTGAGACACGCTATCTGAAGGCTGGTCGTTAAATTTTGAAGTCGTAATGGAGGCACTTTGCACAGTACCTCACCGCGAGAGTTCTCATTCTAGCCCATATGCAGAATCCTTGTCAAGTTTCCGTCATATTCACCTCTAGAACATAGTTAGCATAGCAACGTAATCATCGAGTTGACAGACTTACCCTTCTACCCCGTCCACCAGCATGAATGGGTTGCATTTGTGGGCTGAAAGAGTACATCTGCTGTTGTGGTACATTCGCACCATAGCCGTACATATTTCCTTGCATGTTCTGCTGATTATAAGGTTGAGAGAAGCCACCATTGTTCATCATTGGACTCATCTGTGCAGTGTATGGTATAGGAGAAGCCGACTGATTCTGCATCGAACGGTAGTCAACTGTGGGCGGAGGTGTGTTGTAGCCAGCGAAACCATTGGCCATGAAAGCACCGTTGTTGCGAGGACCAGGAGTATTGAAGTTCTGGAATTGAGGTTGTGAATTGATCTGATGGAAAGGCATTGAACCGAAGCCTTGCTGTTGATTCTGGAATGCGTTCATGTTGTAATTCTGATAGCCATAGGAATCGGATGAATTTGTACGCACAGGTGTCATACCATTACCAAGGCCGTTCATGCCAGGAACAAACTCATTCGGAAAATGGTTATTGCTAGCTTCCGACATCGGTCTCGATCTGTCATTCATGCCCAGATGACCATGCCCAAATGGTTGAGCCATTTGGCTGCCTCGAGATGACAACCCGATCTCGTCCATGAGTCGTTTATAACCTTGATTGGGTTGCGCTTTAATGCGAAGCAGAACCGAAGAAATGTTACGGACCACGTCGCTCCTCATGTTCTCATCCAAGAATGGAGAGGTCAGAATCTTGAAGATGCAGGTAACACCAGAACTTTGATCACTAAGGATCTGCTCCAGGACTGTATCACCAGAGCTGAAGAACAAAGCTTTGAGGACAGCCTCTCGAGCTTCAGGTTCGTTTCGCTGATTAACCACTTTCAGTACGGTCAGATAGGCCACTTTGTGTGTGCAGAGCTGTACGAGATGAGGAATCACACGCGGTGCGAGCATCGAGCGTCGTCTCGGGAATGTGCACGTATCAAGCAGCCATGTTAGTAGCAAGGCTCCATTCGCGTTGGTGGCAAGACGAACACTGTGCAAGGTAACGACAGCGGCAAGCATACGCTGTTGGTCCTTGCTTGCGTGATGTGATTCAAGACAAGCTCTCATGGCACGGGCGCCGAAGCGGCCTTGAGCTATATCCCACAGCTGGCTCATCATTGTTTCGAAGATGAAGGCATTGTAGGCTGGTCCGAACCTCAAGCAACATTGCAGAACATAGTTGCCAAACTGGTCCAAGAACAATGGTACTGTGTATGGCCGTAAGTGCTCAATAATTGTGGCAATTTGAGACTCTGATCTGCAGACATCGATAATCCTCTGAGCTGCCCAGGTACCATTCTTGTGCACACCAATCTCAGCGAGGTGTGGAGCAATACAAAGCAGCATCTCTTCTTTAATCTCCTCCGAGCAGTATTCGAAAAGCTTCTGAACAACGGTATTGCCCAAATAGTCAGAGGACAACTCTGCAATTTCGGGAAGCATCTCCATTGCGATTTGCTCGACTTCTTGAATGGCACATTGACCGTTATCAATTCGCTTTCGGATGTCTCGAAGTCTCGGCGCATCGAACGTGCGATTTGTAGTGGGTTCACCAATAGGTGGTATCTCTCTTTGCATATTCTCGAATGAAATCGCACTGGCAAGCGTTCCCGCAATGGCGGGCATGTCACTGGGTTGCGCTCCAAATTCGGTCACTATCTCGAGGATGTCTCCTTCAAGATCAGCTAGTCGGCCTGTTGCAGGGGCGGCTTGTGCAATGACGCCGTCTGCTTGTGTTTCATCGATTGTTCTCTCACCACCATTCTGTGCGATTGTTCCCACTGCGGGTGACTGAGAAGTTGGTCCAGAAATTGGTGTTACGCTGCTTGACGGAGCTTTTGCAAAGCCGATCCTGACAGGACCACTACCGGGGAATATTTCCTTTCCATTCAGCAGTTGGCGAGCCTGCACAGCATCTTGCATGTTCTCGAAATTAACGAAACCACAATTTTTGTGCGTGAGAACCCGTGTCGATTCAATCGGTCCATAACTGGAGAAGATTGTGTCCAAGGTAGTGACCGTAGTAGAGTTCGGGATGCTGCCTATCCACAGTGCTCGGGAAGCCTGAGAATGTGAGTCGTCTGCATACTCAAAAGCACCATGAGCTTGATTTTGCATCACGCCATTGAAGGCCTGGTCGTTCAAGCTCATGTTATACATAGCAGCTGAAATATCGCCATTGGTAATGTCCATACCGGCCATGGCGGCTTGCATGGCGTCCGCATCCGTCTCCTGCATCAAGTGTTGGCCTAGTCGTCGTAAAGCCGATCGTTGGGGCGTATCAACCAATCCAGCAGTTCTTGCTCGCGGACGTGCTGCATTCGCATTGTGAGTAAAATCCTGCACGGCCTTGTTGTGTAGCCGCACCCTTTCTTGGACAGCCTCGTACGCCGCTTCTATAGCAGTTGGTGTCATTGCACCACTCGGAGTTGGTGGATAGTTCTTATTGCCCAGATCCTGTGAACTGTTATGTGCGTTCACCGAGAACGACCTGAACCTGCTCAAGTTCTTGCTGTCGAAACTCGTCAAGAACGCAGCACTTTGATCGAGGGCGTCATTGTCCATCAAACGGCTATCCCTAACTGGAGTTTCGACCAGGCCCAGGTAATCGAGAGTTCTAACGCCAGGATCCTCCCTTCCCATGTTGAGTTGCTGAGGCGATCCAGGATCTTCAGCAGAGCTGATACTTGTTAAGGTTGCAGCTCTTGCTCGATTGCTCCAGGTTGTTGCAAATGGAGACTGACCAGTAAGCAGAGCAGGTCCGCCGAAAAGATTGGCACGTTGTGGCATGCTCCCTGCACGGAGTCTTGACAGAAGTGCAGACGTTCCAGATGATGCATTATTGAAGGCCTTTTCCGAAGCCGAGGTAGAACCAGGTCGGAAAGGACTCGTCGTAGGTGTAGGTCTCGAAGTCTTTGAGGTAAGGAGAGCAAGATTTGGTGCACTATTCGTCACTGTTGGTGAGATCCGTGAAGGCAGTGTGCCGGCTCGACCTCGGCGAGCAGGACTGTTAATACCAGTCTCAGTAAGAGGGACCAAATCAGGAAAGCCATCTTGATTGGGAGACTCCGGAATTTCGAACAAGGGCGTAGAAGTACCACTGGTAGGTGGTCCCCAAATGTTTCCTGTAGCTCCAACTGGAGTCTGCAATTCTCTTGTTCGCTTCGGGAACAACCTCGAAGCCGACTCATGTAGCGGAGAGTTGGCGCCACCTCTTGAGAGCCCAGCCAGAGCGCTGGCACTGGTTTTTGGCCCATTGAACGGTGATTTTGTCGAGGACGATGGTGGTTCGACGATAGTAGATAGACCTGAGAGGTTGAGGTTCAGAGAACCTTCGCGAGATCCAGGGCCCATGACTATTTAAGGCAGAATCTCTTGCGTTTCCGGTACTCTTCGAATAGTTTCAGGAGCCGTAGGCTAGGCGACAACCAGGTCTGCCTCAATTGTATTCCTTGCTCTTATAGATGGCCGCAGCTAATACGTGACGCAGGCAGTCCTGGTGCTCGCACCTTGACATTCACCCGTATGGTCTGCAAACAACGATGACCAGATCGTGAATTTGGTGATTGCAGGATTAGGTTGCTTGCATTGGCTTCAGAGTATGGAAGGAGATTCTCGATGCTTGAGCTTTGTCAAATGGTACGTCTATTGTGGTGGAAGGTTGATAGATTATGCAATATTTTAGGGAGTAAAGCGCAGTCGACAAGACTATTAACACATGAATTGAACTGCCGGGTTCGAATGCCCTGCGAGGCACAACAGAGGGTATGAAGGATGATTAACGAAAGCTGTCGAAGCTGAAGGTGTTGTACGAGATATGAGGAGAATGTGTAGTAGGAAGCACAATTAGGGGTAGTAGGATGTTGGAGGTGTGCGAGTTATGAAAGTGCAGAGAGAATGGTCAGAGTGTGTGAGCAGCCGTAAAGTCGTGCAGTGGCTGGCTAATAAAACACTCCATTTCTTCAGGAACAGGGAAGCCGTTGCTACGATGCTTGTCTACTCCCAGCACTACGGTACCAACGCGTACAGAAAGCCTAGCCTGTTATTCTGTGGTCCCCTTAAGTTTCGAAGATGAATCCTTTCATTGCTTGAGTGCGAAATGCCCCTTTCGAATGACACGCTGCGGACGCTATTCCAAGAGTGTTCGAGGTCTACAATAGAAGTGCAGCGACAGCGCCTAGTCTCGTGCTACCCGAGCCTCATCCATGGCCAAGTTGATTTCGTATGTTTATACTGGTTGAATGCACCGTGATCCAGACGTTCTTGTCACACTGGCTATGGTTAAAGCAATCACAAAATCTGTAACGTTGGACAGAGACTTCGGGAGAGTATCCTGATAAGTCAAGGTACATGTACTGTACAGCATTGCAAAACATGTCTTAAATACTCAGTCATAGCAAGCCATTTCATTTTCACAGCACCTAGGTACCTTCCATGGACACGCGTCTGAAAAGGCAGACAGGCTCGAATAGAAACACTTCAAGTGCTCGATGGAGTGGATGATCCTCCAGCACTGCTGAATCAGATCTTGAGCCTGCCCGCATTTTCGACTGCCAGTGCTGCTTCTGAAACAGCACTAGTGATGCACGATGCGTCTTAGCTCAGGTGTCTGCCAAGCACGTACAAAACAGGCAAACTTGTTCTACCTAGGTAATCAATCTCCTGTTGACACCACTGTTAGATACCTAGGTAGATTCGACCAAGCGAAGAAGAGGAAGGAGACAACAGAACAGGTAACCATTGCTATACGCTCATTGAGGACAACATAGAGTTCATTGCTATCTTTCCCAACAAAATGTCAGACCTAAACTGGGTATCATCGTGCTTAACCTCGTCAACATATTCCCAAAATCAATCGCTTGTACCGCAAATCATGATAATCATGTATGTCGTTAGTGCTGGTGATGATGTCTGTGTATACCGGCTTTTGTGCTCTTTGTTAATCGCGCCAAGGGATATCCTCCTCCTCAACTTTTACACAGGTCAAATATCCTAGGCCTCCTCCTTGCCCGTCGCTCAGAGTCCTCAAATCAAGCTCTAAGCAATTTCTAGTCACTGGTTTGACAACATCCCTTGCAATGTTTTTCAGTTGTTCCATTTTTCGTTCAAACCGTCGTAGGTTATCCTTTGTGTATAACGCACTCGACCCTGTTCCACCGGGTTGTAATTTGAGGAACCGCTTAAGTTCCTCGTAGGGCAGATATGCTTGAGAATTGGTTGAGCCAATAACTCTATAAATCTTGCCGCTGTTCACCGCCGGCAACGGTACAGGGCCAGGCACGGGAGCTACTGTCGTTGTGCTCTGTGTCGCTGGTGGCGCGAGGGAGTTGTTGCTCGATGGTCGTGAGCCAGCCACATTGTTCTTGAGGATACCACGAACTTCTGGCGTTGTGTTCTCGGCGATCCATTGTCTGAAGAGACTCATAGCTAGCCACCCCAGATAGTCATTGCTTGGGTTGACTCGTTCACCTCTTGACGTTGTGAGTGTTAATCTGAACAATTTTGCCTCAACTTTCGATTTTAGCTCCTCGAGCTCGTCCACTTTGTCTTCGATCAGGTCGAGCACATGAATCGGCACTTCGTATCCGCTGGTCGGGTTTCCTGGCTTGAGGTAGGAATGTGCTAGTGGCCATTGTCCGACCACGTGGGTCAGTGCTTCTGAAAATATCACCTTTGATCGTGCTAAATATCCAAGTTTGAGGTACGATGGCGGATACTTGGCGATCTGCTTGAATAGTCGAGAAGAAAAGGCCAGCAAGTGGTGTTCGATCCTTGGTCCGACCACACCAAGCGCATCGTACATGTCAGCCAGGCCAAGTAGTGACTTGCACTCTGAGTACGCCGAAGCAATATTCACGGTATTAAGCATAGGCGCAAAGTTGTAGAATGATCGGAATAAGTTGTCGTAGTCGCGTATTAGGGGATTTGATAAGGCTGTGTCCACAGGCATAGACAGGTTCGCAGCGGATTGCGACGCAGGGCCTTGATGCGAGGGGCTAACGGCGAGATTGGCCATCGATCGAAAGAATGAATGTGGCGGTGGAGGTTTGGGTCGTGCTTGGGGGATTATGGGCGGAACAGCTAGAGGAATGAAATGATTCCCTTGGGGTGCCTTTTGCACAAGTATAGGTTCTTCGTCCTCACTAACAGTATCCCAATTCAATTCGTAATGCCATCTCCTCTTACCAGGCGCAGCCTTGCTTGCCTGCTCAGCAGTCATGAAGACAGCAGATGTGTCGGAACCTGCAGCCTCTTCACCGATCACGCTCAGCGACTGTTCGTCTCTCTTTCCCGCCTGTCTGGCAATATCTTGCTGGACGTGGTGTCGAGACCACTCATCACTAGTTCCTGCATCAAAGAAACCGGAAAACTGCGCAAGCATTAATCGATGCAGGAGATATCGCTTCTCTTGTCCGTCGCACTCAATCAAGATCTCAACGTCCCCTGTCTGCCCAAAGAATGGAAACTCATTCTGCTGGCTGAGGGAGGGGGCCCCGCGTCGCGTCCGGCTGTGATGTCGGGTTCGACTGCTTCGAGAGGTGACTGACGGCGCTCGTCGGGAGCTTTCTGCAATCTCTGCGTGAGACACCATTGGGTTGACAGTAACGGGCGGACTCCGCCAGGTGTTGCTTTGACTGATTGGCAGATGTGTTGTTGACGTGCTCATCTCAATCCCTTCGTATGATCATGTTCTCAACCACGCGCCGGCCAGGCTTTTAAAGCGCCCAAACGATGGTATATAAAAGCCTAACTATAGTCGGTAGCTGTATCCGAGTCGCGTCGTTGATTCTGGCAAAACAGGCACTCGATCGTATTAAACAGAGTGAATAGAGGCTAGTCTCTTGGTTTGTGTTGCGGTGGTCGGGTAACTTGCTTCTGGTTTGTGAGTCAACAAGTTCGCAGTGAAGAGGCAAGGCAAAAAGATTGGGGGATGTAGAGCACTCTCGAGAAGATCGCAACAAGTATACACTGCATGATCAACTCTCACCACAACAAAGCCGCATCGTGGAACACCGCATGAGCATCCGAAACTCAGATCGCTGTATGAGTGGACCAGGTCTTGTGGGTGAAGTGCTTTGCTTTGCTGGACAGATGGCAGACTGTTGGTTCAAGTGGGCTTTGACCATGCACGGTGACACCGGACTTGCAGGGGGTTCTTGCCTATTTTGGTAGTTTGGATTCGAAGTCTATCTATACCTGATCCGTCGAACTCAGCTGATCACGGGCAAGACGGGCACCAGAGCTTTGTTGCCTCTTTATATGCCATGCGCCCACTGTGAAACACTGGCACGTACATGTAGTGAGCTAAAACCTCTTTGAATATCTTCACAGCCACAAGCAGAAATCTGACAGCATCTCCGGCACCGGTAACGATGACGGGATCTTTGTTAGGCTACTGAAACCATTTCATTATCTTCGCACCTTAAGACGACTGCGGTCTGTACTACATCAATTACGGGGCGCTACAGATCTTCTGTTCCTCTACAGTAACCGCCCCACAGGAGTACTCGACCACGATCCTGCTCTTCTATACAATTTCTTCCCTGTTTAGATACACAAATTTCAGAACTACCTTGCATCTGTCTAGACGCTGCTCCCTTTATGCCGAACGACGCTTGCTGGATAAAACTAGAATGCTGTGCAAAAGTTCAAAATATAGGCCGTGAATACGCAATGGTAGCGATCCTTGCATTTCAGAAGACTGCTGTCAACCCGCTCTTGCTTTGCCGCTTACTGAATCGTTTACGGCCTTTGAGAGAATCGTTGTCACCGGATGGACCCTGTTTCTGTAAGACACCCCGGTGTGTGGGCGATGGTCCCGTGTCGGATTGTGCCTCAAACGTGTTTACATGACTGAGCATGCCTGATGTTAAAGGGTCTTCAGGTTGGAATGTGCGAGCTTGAGGCTGATACTTGACAATCTCTTTCGCCCGCTCCACCGCATCTAACCATTCCTTTGTCGACACTGCTGCTGTGTCGAGCTCCGCCGATGATGTCTTAATGTCGTCGAAAGTATAATGGCGGTCACGCTAGGACGTGTTAGTACTTGAAACAACTAGTGGTAAGTGGTGATACATACTGTGTTGACCGTCCAGTGGGTGGTACCTTTCGAATCCATTGAGCTCATCACCTCGGTACCAGCTCCGAGTAGGTCGATCTCAGACTTGGACTTTTTCTCTTCACCACCAGCTGCGGCAATGATAATGCGTGCACTGGATGTGACCATCACTAGCCGTTGTCTTTTCTTCGCCGTGTTGCCACCAAAGAATCGAGATAGCTTGTTGCCTCCGTCGTGGCCAGGACTGTGCGGACCTTGCGCCATACTCACATTCAAATTGCCAAGTTTGAGAATACGCTCATTACTTTTGGTAAGCACTGGTGACCAATCAAGGTCCAACTGACTTGGTGGAGGAAGTTCAGTCACCACTCTAGGCTTCATGGGCTTTTGTGTTGGTGTCGGAGGGAACATTGTGGGTTGAGTGCTGTGTCCTGTAGCAGTAGACACCCCATAGCTGTCCCCATTACCGTTGAGTCTGATTGGTGGTCTTGGTGGTGGCACGTATGGTTTCAAGCGAGGGGCGGTCTGCTGCCATAAGTGACGTCCCCATTGCGTCCCTTGAAAGAAGTCATGATTCTTCACGTTCTCAAGAGTCAGTCGCTGTACAGGATCAAGCACCAATAGCCGCTCCACTAGGTCACGAGCAACCTCCGGAAAGCCCTGGGGAAATTCATATTCAAGAGCAACAATCTTTTGAAAGGTGAGGTACTCGTTTGCGGCTTTGAATGGCGGTCGTCCTGCTAAAAGCTGGTATAATATGCAGCCGAAAGCCCAGAGATCGCTTGCTTTACATGCATTTTTGTCCGTCAGTAATTCAGGGCTGACATATTCAGCTGTCCCAACGAACGAGCTAGCACGCCCATCATCTGGCGTGTCCGAAGCGTAGTATGTGCGACCCGATTGGTCTTGATGCGCTGACAACATTTTGGCGGTTCCGAAATCGGTGATCTTGATGTGTTGATTGGCGTCCATAAGAACATTCTCCGGTTTCAAGTCCCGGTGTATCACACCTTTGTTGTGCATGTATGCAATGGTGTCCAGTATTTGCGCACCATAAAACCTTGTGCACTCCTCATCAAACGTACCTATCCTCTTCAGAACACCTAGTAACTCGCCACCACTGCATAGATCTAAAACAAAATAAAGCGATCGTTCGTCCTGGAAGGTATAGTATAATCGGACCACACCCGGATGATCTGTCAACCTATTCAGAGTTTCCTTTTCAATATTAACGTATTTTACTTTCTTCTCTTTGATAATGTGTCTCTTGTCCAGCACCTTTATTGCATAGTCCTTCGATGTTTGCCTATCTTGAGCTGCTAAAACTGTACTGTAGGAGCCCTCACCGAGGGTTGCACCAAATTTGAAATCCTTGACTCCTTTCTTGATAGTCTTTAAGATAGGTTGACCATTAGCATCATAATCCCTCTGAATTCCGTGAGCGGCGCCCCTCTCCTGCCACTCTTCTGCACTAGTCAGTGGACCACCCTCCGTTCCATACGGCGACGCCGAAAGAGGAGTGGTGGTAGACATAGGTGTGCTAGACAGTAAAGTGCTGTCGTTGGGATTAGTGCCTGACCTTGAGGGCTGGACATGACGGGATGTTCGGCGCTGAGGGGTCGAGCCACTACCAACAGAGTGCGAGGCAGAACGATACCCTCTATCGCTGTATGATTCCGGTATTGGAATTCTTCTTGAGACACTGCGTTGTGGCGTGCTTGTGCCGGAGCTCCCCTCTCTTCTGTAGGAGCTTTGTCTGGTTACACCATTTCCTGCGTTACTGATTGGTAAATGCGTGTGATACATTGAACCCGGTCGCGGTGGATTTTGTCGGGAGTCATGAAGGGTTTGGGTTGTTGTTGGAGAAGGTTGTGGAAACTGAGCTTGCGGCTGTTCTTGATATGTTAAAGGCAGATTCTGATTCTGCTGTTGTGCATATTGGTCAGGTCTCTGTTGATAATGCTGTGACTGCAAATCTGAGACATTGTGAGAGGAATTATTCGGAGGATATAATGGGCCTTGCTGATCGTCCGGTGGTGACACAGAATATGCTTGCGTGGAGGAAGTGTTCCCACTATAGACTTGGTCCAGGTTCTCTACACTTGCAAGTGGTGACACCGCAGGCAGTGCAGAAAGAGAATGCACGGAGGGTTGAGGATCAAGAGGAGTTTCGGGCGTAGCTTCGTCTGGATTTGCTATACGTAATCGGCCTAAGGATAGGTCGTTCATGGTGAGACTCGAGGTATGTACGTTTGTGGCTGAGGTTGCGATCGCGTCTAGTAGTGACGTGAGGCAGTAGGTAAGCACCAGCGGAAGCTAATTAGGCTGTTGAACTATGTGCAGCGTCGAATGTACGGATATTTGGCATGGTTTTTAGGAGAGCTGTAATCGCTGTTGTCGCATGATTGGTCTTGCGAGGGTTTTTGCGGGGATGTATGTTGTAGATTTCGCACGCTGGTATAGGTCTACTGCTATCTTGGAGGAGGGATTGATTCGGAGAGGTTGTGAGCAGGTAAAGCGAGCGAAGGCTAGGTTGAGAACGAGAGACAGTGAGCAAGTATGCAGTATAACGAAAGAATAGATTCCGAAACTTCGAATTGTAGCGCAATGAATTGGTATAATGATCGGAAGTTGAACAAAGGCCCAGCAATGATGAGATGGTGCATTGGGAAGCCTGCGCCTCTGCAAGGTTCACGAGGTGTCCAGACGGGTATAATAAGTAAGCCTACCCAAGCTTCACCGAGGATGCTGCGAAAAGTGGCTTTCCGCCCTCCCCATCTTGGTCTCCATCTAGCTTCTTCACTAAGATTGTGCTCCAGGTATCTAGTTCCACCACGCACGATGCGCGATCTCAAATTCTCCCTTCACCGAAGCTCTGGTCGCCAAGGACACCATAGTAGGACGTAGAGGAAATGACAGTACTCACATTCAAGAGAACGGTCTCAACAATGGATGCTATACAACATGCTGCAACAGTAATGCCTTTCGCGTAGGGCAGATAAGAGTACTCAGTGACAGCACTGTACTGTACCTTACTGTGGCTCAATTCGTGGGCATCATCCTTCAAAGACAGGTCGGTGAAATACGTTTGAAATGCCTAGCACCATACCATGCATGGCACGAAGACACAAGGAAGGGACACAGCGGGTGTTGTTAGAGAGGCTCTTGCTACACGAGGTGAGGTCGATAGTGACTACCGTATTGAGATGACTATCTGATAGGAAGAAAAATGGCTTGCACAAGTCGTTGGCTTATGGTCGCAACGATTGCAGACCTCATTTCCTCATGGTCGGCAAGATCTTTTCAGTATCAAACCAGGCACCGAATCTTTTCTACAGTCATCAATCTCTTGATTCTCGCTAATCAGCATGATACGTTTACCACCTACCGATATTGGCATTTCTCAAAATGACATGACCTTCCATCTACAGCAGCTTGATATCTATCAGGCCTTATTGAAACAAGGTTTCAGAAAGGAGGAAATCGCCGAGTACCTCCGAAAGGAGAAAATCAACAAGCAGACTGCCCGGACTACCTCGTTACTGCCAGAGCCACGACCTGCACCCTCTACCATCAGCCTCTTTGGCAAGGCTGTTGACCGACCAGTTCCGACTTCGACAGACCCACTGGCTTGCGATGAAAGCTCCGAAGATGTGGCTTACAGAAGCTCTTCAGAAGCGAATCCTTCCACTGACGAACAGAGTGATCGTACCTCTTCCGAAGAGAGTGCAACATTACCTTCTTTCAAACACGACCTATGCCCACACATCCGATACCAAGGTGTAAGAGACAAGCCGCATGTACCGAGGCAGAGCTCCCTATTGCGCTTCGCCAGACGTGTCTCATCCGATACATCACCTAAGGAGAACCAAAATATCAGAATGCCTGTCTCTGCTCGACCGATCACGTATCGCCCACGGAGTGAGACATATTCATATGACCAGTCAGTGGTGGATGAAGAAGAACTGGAAGAGAGTCAAACTTCGTTGGTTATCAGTGATCGTCTTGAACACCTAGCCCTTGACGATGAATTGGTGCCGATCACTGCACCCGTATTAACTTCAATACGAGCCGACTCCCACCTGAGACCAGAAGCCGCAATCTTCACACCACTTCAAGTACAGTCAACACGCACAGTAAGATTGTCTGACAAGGATGACCCCGAATCTGAGGACGACAGCGATCACAGGTCATTGCCAAGTTCTCCACCAGATGTTCTATCGTATAGTCTTGATGCACATGAACCCCGATTACCATCACTACCAGCAACCGCTACAACACCCACGCCACGAGCCAGTGCAGTTCCAAGAACAGCTCGACAGGAGCATCTCCTTCACCAACAATATCTTGATGGCTCTTTCAATGTTTACGATGACTCTCTACCGTCAAGCATACAACCTCAAACTCCTGCAGACCTCGATCGACGGCACCAATTCAATTCACTAAATGCAGCTTACACAGCTCCCCCTGGTGTGGTCCGTTCCGGCGGCCAACATCAGACCAGCCGTCAAGTTTCTGGTGGCCAAAGCCCGACGATAAGAGCTATGTTGATCCGCGAACGTAGACATCGAGAATTCGTTAGAAGTGCGCGAGCCGAGAGTTTACGAATCAGTCGAGCTCGTGGTGGTGCAGATGGTGGATTGAATGTTGACGACGACGGGCAACGAAATGGTAGACCTCGTGATGAACTCGACGACAACTTTTGGAGGGCGGATTTGAATGCCGACGCAGTAGGCGAAGAGAATTTCGATGATGGTACCTCCGCTGCTGACTTTCAAGCACGGATGCGGGTCATGAGCGGCAATCGAAGGCTAACTTAGTTGAAGCAAGCACAGCCTAAGACGACAGTATTTATCAATCACGAGCTGCATCACAATCGAAGCGATAGCATTGTACATGTGGTTAGCCAACAAATTATACTTGAATGCATCACCTACTTCACGTTCATCCAAAAGTGTATATATCAATATTTAAATCTGATTAAAATCCGTTCAACACACCACCGTATTACCTCAACACGGCGCAATACTTCCATGCCGGCGCAGGTCGAAACTGCCATAATTCAAGACTAGTATCACAATAATCGCGAGAACATCCAGTTGACAAACATCACAGTGGAAATGAATTGTAGTTCAAGGTTGTGAAGTTAAGTATTCGCAGTTGAAGTTCGCGTACTCGTAGTGGTGAGCAAGAATGTCACAACTATCCATCTCAGCTCCACAAATTACAAGTACTATATGAAGAAAGCCCATTTTCCCAAATAAGTAATTTCCTACCAAGTTCAATGACCATGAGAGGGATGGGTCACACACGTCGCGAGATTTTCGAACTACCCATATATTATCTGCTGTACACCGAACTACATGTGGTGGACGTCCGTTCACTTTGTACTATACGTATCTCTACTGTATTTTATCTTATTGTAGCAAGCACATGAAGCTCAAAACGCATTTAGTTTTGGAGGTGCGAGGTCAAGGTCAGGACCAGGATCTGACCATATTTATTCCATTTCGTCACGCTGATGCATACCCAGATACCAATCTATTTATTTCCGTACCGAACAATCTGCCGCACTAGGCATGTAGGCACGAGGCCATTCGGAAGTCTCCTGAGTGGCGACTTGCAAAACGTTGCTTTTGAAAATCTATCAAACATGACCTGGTTCATGTTGGCATGCTACGTATAACTGTCTTCTTGTTCTTCAATCTTGTTCCTCAACCCTTCTTCGCACTTTGCTTGCTTCTGGTTCTCTCATTCTCGTTCTCGTTCTCGGTTTCGTTCTCGGGAGTTCGTGTGGATTTGTTGACACGTGATTTTATTCCACGACTGTCAAGTCCAGTCGAAGCAGACTGAGTTCGTTCCGAGTATTGCTTGATCACAATATGCTCTTTCTTCACGCCTCTTGGTGTTGGCATCCAGATTGTTTTGTATCTGTTGTCCGACAGATTATGGCTGGTGTGGAGATATGCCTCGTCGACTGGGAGTCGGATGCTTCAAATTGAGGTAGCGTGCTAACCGTTCACGCAGCAAGTCTCTTTGTCCGCTGAAGAGTTCAGCAATGGCTCTGTAATTGCAGGGCTTTTGACAACGAGCGCCCTCCTGACGAGTCATGCGCATTAGTCATTGACAACATTCGAGCCAACGACCCGGCGATACAAGTGATGTACCACATCACAGGCTTGTCCTTTCTTCTTACTATGACCATGTCTTGTTCACGGTGCGATGTGGTACTCAGACGTCAGGATTGAACCTCAAGAATGATCAGATGGCAAGTCGCAGTCCCCACATGCTGAAGACGTATCGGATTAACACCAACGAAAGCGTACGAATGCTGCATACTCATCAAAGCAATTTGTGCATATGCATCAAGAGTATTTCATCTCATGCACGTTTGTGGGAATTTGGATGTTGTCCATCAGACTCCAGTCAATGTCTCCTGGATCAACTCTTGGATGAGGATCAAGGTTATACCCCATTAATGCCATCCGAGCTTGAGGGTCAAAGTCAGTATTTCCAAAAGTGTAATCCGATCCTACTGGAAATTGTTGACCAGGAAATGCTGGTAGAAACTCGTCGACGAAGGCTGGTAAGGGCATCTGACCGCTCAAGGTTTGCGATTCAGTAATAGAGTACCGCGGTGTTGAGATGGCGGAGATCATCGTTGTATCTGATGAAGCAGGCTGATGCACGGCAAACTCAGTGGGCTGATAGACATGACCAATTCCAGGGTTAGAGATCTGCTGGAAAGCAGTGGTCTGAGCGAGAACAATCTGATCAGAGGATGGTGCAATAGATGCGGACTGTTGAGCAATGCTGTTCGGACTTAGAGCGTGATGAGTAGAGAGATGCGTATCGACCACCCCTTTCATCCGCTTGCGCATGATTGCATCACTTCGCTCCAGCCCGGGCATTGTCCGCGCGCTTCGAGCAATGACATCTAACAGATACTCCAATCCAACACGCCTAGATGTGATGTTGTAGTCTTCGTTCGGTGTTAATTCACGCTCGAATCTGAGAACAGCAATCGTCGCTGCCATATAGGCACAGTACGCGTTCAGGTATGAAATTTGGCTGAGGCCGAAGGTACTGGCCTGGAGGACGAGAAGGTCATGAGTAGCAGCTGTGGCACTCAAGCATGTTGAGTAGGATCTTATTGACGCTTGAGCTCTCGAGTTGGGTGCCGCTAACACGACTGGCCGATGAAGGAGGATAACGCTGGTGTGATATAATAGATTGAGAGACATGATGTGTACTGGCGGCGCGAGCTGGGGCGTTTGCTCTACGTCCACTTTCAGTTGAGATGGTAGCATCATCCACCACTCTTGCAATTTTCTCGAAATTCGCATAAAAGGTTCTTCGTGCATTGCTCTGGCTTCAGGCGGCTGTACATCCTCAGTACGTTTTGCAGCAGCTTCTCCGGAGTATATGCTCTGCATGAGATCGTTGATGATCATGCACAATTTACTCAATTGTTGAAAGCAAGAGACGACGTGACCCGGGGTTGGTGGATAAGATGGGAGTGTCTCAGATTGTGGATCAGGATTCTCCCCATAGTATGGCTGCCACGGTGCACTGTCAGTATAATCATCCAAGAAAGTCAAGGGCACTTCATCCGTGGAAGGTGTGAATGCTGGCATCCTGCCTAGGTAGAGGCTTAGAACTTTGTCCCATGTGTAACAACTCCAAAAAAGGCGCTTCCTGATCTCAATGTCTTCGTTGGACAGACTCTTCACCAAGGTTTGGAGCTTGTCACTTGGTAGATGAATACCCATGTCAAATGCCATTCGAAAGGCCATACCACCATACAGCCAGGCTTGGGACGATTTTGCAAATACAACCTCCCTCGCAGATTGCTGGAGTAATGCTTGAATTGTCGGGATTGAGCTGGTGTTCAGGGTTTCCATAGCAAGACTAACACGAGCATCGTGTGCGGTTTGCTGCCTGAACTCAGAAGCTGTATAACGCATATTGAAGTGCTGTTGGTAAACGTCATGGTTAAGAAAACGTGCGCAATGAGAGTGTATCACTTTGAGCAGAGTTTCCGAGAAGTAAGGCGGATCCGGGGCATCAGGTTGAGTCGAATTGACCAGGTACATTCCACGGGTAAAGGCAGGTCTGTAGACAAAAATGAACAATGGGTGAATCCAGCACCAATGAAATTTCATTAACTCTTCGGATACTTCCTTGGGCAGGTTGACGCGAGAGGCGGTGTTAGCGATGGCATATTCTTCGAGTTGGCGCTGTTTCTGAGCATTCTGACGAAGATCAAGTTTGGCCTGCTCCTCTTCTTGTTGCGATTGCGGACTCAATGCTTGCTCGGGTGGTATCTGAGCGGTTTGATGAATGGTAGGTGGCTCGTGGACAGCAGATGTTGACCCATGAAACGACACCGAACCACGATCGTCAATACTGATGTCGGCCTCCCACTTGATGGGCCGAGGTGATCGGTAGGGTAAAGAGCCATTTCGACCATGATCAGAATGCCGTGAAGCGGAAGTGATGCTGCTGGCGGGGGATGAGGCGGGCAAAATCTTCTTCTCCTCTGGATGACTGGTCTTTTGCCACATGTTAGTCGAAAGGTGCACTTGCACGTGCTGATGGTAGCATACTGACCCAAGATTGTGTCTTGCAGGATTTTAGTTGGTTCCTCAACTGGTCGACCTCGTCTTCTAGAGATCGGACATATGCTAGAGAAGGACTGTTGATGGTGAGCAATAGTAATTCGAGGTAGAAAACATGACTTACGGCTTATCGTAAACACATTCGTCCTTGTATGCTATGCAGCTGTCCAGGCCATCAGTATCTGTGTGTTACTCGGCTCAAGATTGATTGCATATCTTACGTGGTGCATTTAGGGGCCCTGCCATCGCACTTTGACTGTAAGAAGAAAGATCAGCACGGGCACTGGACGAGGGTCAAGCAAGATTGGACCACCACAACGTGAATGATCGGCCGGCAGTCACTTACCTTTCTCCTTCGGCATGCTGCACACGTCGACTTCCGGTGTTTTGTCTTTGATTTGCGCTCTAAAGAGTCCGCCATGTCATGACCGGTCAATAGCGCGCGACTGATCATGGTTGGGATGTTTGAGTCGGATGAGAGCAACGGTCAGACTGGGTTGGAGTGGCGCTTGCTCGCCAAAGTCACGCCAACACGGAAAAGGACAAGCGCGATGGGGAAATCGCCGACCGAGACGCTTCTGGGCTTTCCGGGGCTTCTGGTGTCCCTCCTGCAAAAATTACGTCTTCTGGTGGGGACTGGGTTCGTCCTCTTGCTTTGGACTTTGGTTCTTCCCTGCATCGTTGGTTTACCACTCTTTTCTTTCAGATACCGCTCATTAACATAGAACACGATCAAGAACACAACACATTGTTCGGGAATGCGCTTATAGCTGGCAATGTTATATTCTCTTGGTGGTTGCTGCCCGAGTATGGTAGAAATGATTTCCACAAGAAACTAATAGCCAAGACTTAGTGCTTTGATTTGATTGCACTGAGCAGCGGGTGGCTTTGTTTTGGGTAGCCCGCTTTAGCTTTGGTACGGCAGGACATGAACTGTGCGTAGTGAAGTCTCATGCACTTCAACCGTGACCATAGCACAACATTTCCAGGCTGACCGCATAAGACGCTCCGACCTCCATCCCATCTCACAACCGGACTCCTCCTGAGGTCTCATTTGGTGGGCGATAATCGTCCGCAGAGAATTCGTGATAAAACTCGAAAAATGTCAACTTGAAATCCAACGTAACATCCTTTATACTCTGTATTGCGGCTTGGCAGCTAGACTGCATTGCCTTCTCCACAACATCACTGCTCGATTCAAAGTCGTGAATTCCCACGTAGAATTGTCGACCTTCGTTATTGTTGGGTCCATCGACCTGTTGAAACAGCCGAGACCTCCTGCAACCTAGCCGCGCCCGAAAAGGCTCGCAAATTGCCTATGCACAGTGAGTACGTCTTGGCTACAAGTGATAGACAGACTTACCTTATCATAGCGAGCTGCTATTGAGCTGGCCTGATCCTGACGTCCCTCAAACACGATGCAGCAAATTGTTCGAGCTGGGTCTGAAGTTTCGTTGGTTTGCAAGATCAGCTTCAAAAACTGCCTTGACAGCATGGTGACCTTGTTTTTGAGGACTTCCTGTTCTCTTTCCGACCTGTGCTCACGCAGAGTTGTATAAGCGGGGTCTGTGGCCAAGGACAACCGCTTCATGTCGTATATAGCCAACCATGTTGCATCTTCGTCGAGGGTTTTATATCGATACCCATTCAAGAAGTAGTCTAGTCCCAGCTTGAGGCGCGCAGGGCCATGCTCTGTATTGTACCAGTGATGAATGTCCTGGAGGTATCGCGGTGAGTTAGGGTGTGAGAAAACAAGAAGTATGCCTGGCTCATGGTACTCGCTTAATTCCGGCATGTTCTCAAATAAGCATGTATTTCTCAGTGTGGGCTCATGGAAGACGTAGATATATAGACGTTCTTGTGTATATCATATACTGTTCGTTTCGCCGGTGGTGTCTGGAGACTGGAGACCTTCATCGCGCCTAGACTCTTTGCCGATAGCTCTGCCGCGAAGTGAAATATGAGTATCATCATGGAAGCAGATAGAGAAGATTCCATGGACGAACGAGGTTCTGTGTCCCTGACGGAGATCGGCCGGGCCATTGAAACGGCACGGCTCTGTCTTGGGTACTTTGTGATCAACATGCCAAGCAACGGCGATCAAGCTTCTCTGCGCTTAAGCTCCGAATTGGAATGCAACCTTCCAGCCCGACAGTCTGGTCTTTGGTACTCCAGCTGCCAACTTTTCTGCGGATCCTCTCGGCTTTCCACGGGAAGCTCCGCCACACTCGAACTCGGATAGCCTCGTGTCATGCTATTGAAGCACATCTCCCACCGCCAAGCCATCGGCACTAGGTGCTACCGAGTATTAATGCTGAATGGCCGATCATGATGATCAGAGGAATCCGGTAAATGCCGCCGCTACTCAACAATTCCATCTTCAATTCATTGGTCGTTTTACATAAACGCATTGTACCCGACTAAACTAGTTGTTCTTTGACCATGAGTTCATCCATGCAGTTTGTACAGTAGAAGTCGCAGGTGGTGTGCCAATCAGCTGTGGACAGAAGCGCGCATGCGGAGTTTGTTGTGTCACGCCCAGCACGAGTGGTTGGGGAAAGCCTTGGCTCGAAGTCTGCGTGTAAATTCACCTATCGGTTCTTTTGGCTACTAACGTAGTAGTTGCCAACACCGCAAGGCGTTTCGACCATGCATACTTACGACGTGGCATTCACAACATCAGCATACAGCCCGTGAGATCAATGACATGTTTATAAGTCCGTCGATTTCACAATCCTGCAGGGTGGACAGTTTTGCCGACCTTCTCACGTAGATACAGCCAGGCCCAGCGAAATGTTGGACAATCCGAAAAACGGCTCTGAACACGATGAAGGAGATATCGACCTAACCTCAGCCTGTGCTGAAGTCGATGAGCGCCAATTTCAAAGTGCTGCCGCTCGTGAGGATCCTAACAACCCGCTGCATTGGCCTCTATGGGTGAAGGTAAGATGAACCTTCCTTTTCGCAAGTCAGAGGCTGACATGAGTAGTCCATTGTTCTCATTCAAGTCTCGCTACTGGCGGCCATAGGTGGACTCAATACCGCAAGCATCAATCCTGCTCTGGTTCCGCTTGGTAAAGAATTTGGCATCACCACCGTTCGGGCATCTTACCAAACGTGAGTATTCTCTACCCCACACTGGCTTAGCATCTCACACGAAACAGCACAGTCTGTATTGCCATAAGTGGCATCGCTCCATGGTTATGGATACCTATAAGTTCCAAATATGGGCGTCGTCCAGTCTATCTGTTCACCACGCTTCTCGGATTTGGATCCGCATTGGCATGCGCCTACACCCGCACATTCGCCCAGCTCATCGTTGCTAGGATTTTCAATGGCTTCTTCCCAGTAGCATTCGCCCTCGGAGCGACAACCGTGACTGATCTCTTTCCTTACCACCAACGCGGCAGAGCAATGGGTTTCTTCACCATCACAATGTCTACAGGTTCCCACGTAGCTCCTATCGTTGGTGGCCTGATTGGGCAGGACCTAGGATGGCGCTGGATCTTCAAATTCGCTGCCATCGTAGATGCAGTCCTTTTCCTTACTGCTCTATTTTGCCTTCCGGAAACGTTATATGTTCCCCCGAAGTCCTCCTTAGGAAGCAGCAGTCATGTCAGTACTGTCGAGCAGAAAGTGGATGCTGTCGGCACTTCTTCTGGTGCAAAACGAGCGACCCTCACAAAAGAAGTCTATCTCAAACGCCTCGGTTTCCTCGCACCAGATCATCATCGAACTCCACCCCTTTCTCCTACCGCCTTCCTCCTTGGGACATTCAGAATTATCTGGTATCCCTCGGTGATCCTGCCTGCACTCTACTACAGTACTCAATATGGCTTTGCTTCAATTCTGCCAGCCGTGACTGTTGCTGCAATTTTCACCAAGGCATACAAATGGTCCACCCTCACTATTGGCATAACGTATGGTACAGCACTCACAGTTGGTGGCATCTTGGGTGAATTTTTTGCTGGTTGGGTCGTCGACTTGCTTGTTATACGAGCACAGAAACGCCGGATGTTATCGCGTCAGGGCGGGCAAGCAGAACCTGAAGTCCGTCTTCGTGCTATTTGGCCTGGCGAAATCCTTGTCCCTTCCGCAATGCTGATCTATGGCTTCACTCTCACTAACCACGCTCATGTGTCGTGGTTCGGTCCTGTTTTTGGAATAGCGTTGGGGTGCTTTGGACTGCAGATTATTACCACCACCTGCTACACTTATTCCATCGATTGTTATCGGGATCGAGCTGGTGAGGTTGCACAAGTATTCAACTTCACTCGACAGATCATGGGCATGACGTTTGCTTTCTACGCAGTCGATGCTGGTGAAGCGATTGGTTGGTGGGCGTTATTCTTGATTTATGCTCTACTGGGTGGTGTGGCCGCCTTTATTGGCATCATTTTAGTCATGTGGAGAGGCAAGGAATGGAGAGCCAAAATTCGAGCCAGGGAGGACCGAAAGATGAGTTACTAGGCAGAGTTTGCCATTTCGTTTTGTTGTTGGTCTCGTTTGTGAAGGCGTTCAGGACTACCTTTCGGGCGCACAGACGTGTTGTTCTCCCTCTGCTAAACTCAGCACTTCGGTAGGATTATTGACCATCATTAGTTAGGTTAGCCAAAAGTTAATAGTGTCGCGCGGGCTCGGCTGATGCAGCTATGAGCGGGTGAATGCTCCGGCCATGCTTTCGGTTCTTTTGTTCCAATTACATAGCTTTCCGTCTTCATGGTCGGTCCCAGAAGTATGAGATGGTACGCGACTCTCGCAGAGGCCAGGTGCCTCTTATATGACCAAAGCTTTCACAACAATAGCTGACCACTTGTGCTCGCGCAGTTCCGTAAGCACCCAGCAAAGCACCAAGCTCGCTAAGGAATCCCATATTTACACAGCGCATCCCCCTTGGGTGCAGGAGCATCTTGAGTAGGATTTACATGCTATAATTGTCCCTTGAGCCAGACCCAGAAGTCTCGGCGATGGCTCCCACTACTAGAAAGACTCGCGCCACGGCGAGAGCTAAGCAGCTGCTTGAAGACAACGCCCCCGAAGATGCCAGCAGCTCAACAACGCTGGCTCAACCGAATGTTTCTAGCATGAACCAAGACTCAACGCAGCCAAACTCGAGCTCAGCTCAAAAGCGAAAGAGGTTAACAAACAGTTCAGCAAACGGCACGCTGAAGAAGCCACGCCTACAGACCACAGCCTCCGCACCCGTACTGGCGGAGAACAACCTAAAAGACAGCGTCCGAGAGGGTCTAATCCTAATCTCAATAGGCTTGAACCCAGGCATCATGACCGGCAAAACAGGTAAGCACATGGTACCTCTAACAAACTCACCCCAGCAAAAGTGCGGTGTTAACCTCAAACACAGGCCACGCCTACGCCCACCCCAGCAACAGGTACTGGCCAACCCTCCACGCCTCAGGCATAACCCCAATCCAACACAAACCGTCCGAAACCCACTCCCTAACAGAAAAATACGGCCTCGGCCACACAAACATAATACCCTTCGCCACCGTAGGCGGCAACTCCCTCACACCAGCCGACTACGCCGCCGGCGCGGAAGCCCTCGATCTGAAAATCCGCCAACTCCGGCCTCAAGCCGTCATGATTGTGGGTAAAGGGATCTGGGAAGAATGGTTCCGCTACAAGAAGGGTAGAAAAATGAACAAAAAAGATAATTTCCAATATGGTTGGCAGGATCCGGATCTCTGGATCGGGAGGGAAGACGGTGGATGGGAAGGGGCGAGGTCGTTTGTGGTCACCACGACTAGTGGGTTGAGTTCGTCGCATACGAAGGAGGAAAGGGTGGCGATTTGGAAACCCATGGGTGACTGGTTTACGCCGAAGAGGGAGCAGTGGGTCAAGGATAGGGAGGGGGATCAGAAGAAAGAGACTGACGATGGTTGAACGCGGTATACTGGGATCACTTTGGTCCTTCCATTCGAATCAACTTGCAGCTTTGTGCTCCATTCCCTTCTCAGATTGGCATCTGGTACCGCCCCAAACCTGCTGCGGACACAAGCACGAGCACGAGCATACTTCGCAGCCTCTGCACCTACATCTCCATCGAGCCAACCGATAGCAACTAGCAACACGCTTACGAAAGGCAATACAACCACGATCCAGCCGATAGCCAGCCTCACCGTACTCTGCAACTCTGAACCCTGCATCGCATCACGCACAAAACAGTCTGCACACAAACAATCCACCAGTTTCAGACATCCCGCAATCGCGCTCACAGTGTGCAAATTCTTGAGGACGAGTTCATTGTGGTTGTAGGCCAAGTATGTAGTCTATATCTCCTGGGCTGTCGGGGCTGTCTGTATGACACACAGCAGTAAAGTTAGTGAGGAAGGAAGGATGGAAGCGGGAAGAGACGACGGGTAGAATGGGCAGAAGGAGAGAAGGACTCACTGCAGGGTGGGTGGATGTCTACTTCACAAGAGTTGAAGCATTACTTGTACCATTCAATAGTGGAGGGAGAAGGTGCATGCACAGAGTACACCGGCGATTGCCTGGTACTACGCAACACAACACGGTGCGGTACCCCTTCAAGTATAGGCAGGTATGCGCAGATTTGTCCATCAAGTCAGACAGTTACTCACTAGTAAATCCGCCCGTAGTGCGATATGGTCTAGCATAACAAAGGACACCATAACATGGGCTAGTATGATATAATGTGATAATATATCATTCCATTCCGTCCAAGTCCAAGTAAAAACCTCAGACCCAGACCCAGACCTTCTACTGTATAATACACAACTACAAATGCCCTGCCTACCCTACCCTACTCACTCCATCTCCGTATCAATTCATCACCGCATCACTCCGACCATGCATTACCAGTAGCAGTAGAGACATTACAACAATACTTTTCAGAACCTCCGAACCTAATATCCGTGCCTTTTCTATACCTCACATAGACAGTTTTGGGAATGTCCATGGTGGTGGTCCAGTAGCTCCATGTGTTTCTTCATCCCCATCCTTCCATCGTGTCCGACCTGATTGCAGCCAGCCTATGCCATCCATTCCATCCCATCCCATTCCGTTTGCGATGTGATGTGATGTAATGCATGTCAAAGCTCGTTGATGCTGCAAATCGAGACGATATACCAGATTACAGAAAAGTGGTTCTTCACTGATAATCTTTTCGACGTCTTTCTTTCTCTGAAAATTCTTCGTGCCTAATAATGGCCTTTAGCAGCAACCATCATCCTCTGTCGCAGTTCTGGCTCATTCACGAAAGGCTGTGTATCCCAGAAACCGTAATTACTGTTTTCGCTCAGCTCCTTGAAAACCACAATTGCACCCCATGGCACTGGCCGTAGTCCGTCGATTCGTTCTCTGAGCACTCGAATCATGATCTCTCGGATGTAGGATTGGTCTTCGCTCGCAATGGTGTTGTTGGTGCCCCAGATGTGTAGAACTGTTTTGCAGTAGTACTCAGTATGAGAGTTGGGGTATCGAAGCTGATCGAACATCGAAGTTATGAGGAGATATTTCTGGCGTGGCTCGAGCACAGTGAGAAGTCTGGATAAAAGTTGAATAGACGCACTATTGGGGTCAAACATTGGAGTTGATGAATTAGTCGAGTCGCTTGTTATAGGTTCAACAAGAGAGACCACAAGACTCTCAAAAATCTCCGCATCATGAGCGGGATTACGGAACGACATTTGGTTCCTTTCTTCCAGTGAAAGAACATTTGTGAGATCCTTGATAAAGGTATCGAGCTCAGACTGCTTGTTCAGAGCCTGTATCATGGGCTCGACGAGAGCTTCGTCGAAAAGCGGCTGAGCATAGTCGGCTGCTATAGTCGGCGCTTTCTTCATTTCTTCGATTCGTTCAACACGAAGGTTAGGCGTGAGTGGATCAGGTTCGGTGAGGCTACCGGGCTGTGCTGCTAGAATGAGGTTGCGAATGGCCGGCTCTCTGATAGATGCTCGTGCACAAAGGTAGACATGGTTCTCGCAGAGAAAGTCGGGAAATTCACTATGCAAGACGAACATGTTCCGCCAGATGCCTTTCATCAATGCTTCTGCGGTCGGCTGTAGGCGCGGAATCTCCATGAGAGGCAAAGGATACTGCAGCATGGCTCCAACAAGCTCGCGATACTGGAGTGCCAGTTCCTTCTCCCCTAGTCTCAGCATACCCTCAACAAACACACGGTGACAGACAAGCGTTATCCATCCGAAGGCAAATGCCGGCATCAGCATAGGCTGGAGCGCATTGAGAGTGCGACCGAAGACGTGCATGAATTGAGTGTGCTCAGGCGTTTCGTCTAGTCTGAATTCTGCGTAGTTGGCCAGGATCGAACAATAGAGTCGAGTGAAAACTCTTTGGTTGAACACAACACCTCGAGTTTCGATATGGTTATTAACGAGCAAGACTGTCAATGACAAGATCTGATTGAGGTAGGCAGCTTTGCTAAGCTTAACGGCACCATCATCCTCACCTTGAAACTTGACAAGCAGAATGATGATGAGGGCCAGCGCATCAGTTCTATTGAAGGCTGTCACGAAGCTTCCACGAAAGCTATTAGCTTCAATGTCGAATGTTTCAACCGAGATGTCGATGGCTAGTCGCAGAAATGTGACAAGATCTTCGGCGGAAGTTATGAGTTGACTCCTGTGCATATCCCGAAGGAAGCCAACAAACGTCGCCTCATTGTAGGCAGAATTCTCGTAAAGAGCTGACCACTCCTTGAACACGTAGCGCATTTGATCCTCCCTGGCCTTTGCCTTGTCATTGATCGCGCTTACCGCATATTCAGGAATACCATGTGCCTTCAACTTGTTGCTGATATCCAAAAGAATCTCATGTTCGGGATCGTTCTTCAACCAGGCATATAGCGCTACTATGCTGTTGACGAAATCGGCGCGTAAAGCCGCTGGTTCGTCGTTGAACAAAGTCTGGTTCATCAGATCATGAAGCAATCGCAACCCGAGCTCACTGTGATCTCGCAATGCTTGAGCTATCACACTATCAACACGCGCAAATTCCATGAGTCCGACTTGGATAAAGGCTGCTGTGACCCATGAATTGCTTAGTAATGCTTCTTCATTCGCTGTAATCCAACGCATGACCTCTCGCACAATATTCTCCGAGATAGTGCAGAGCTTGTTAAGCAGGAAAGCAAGAAATTCTGCTTCGAAAGCATTTTGTGGTGGTTGTCGGATGATGACTGTGGTGATCTTTTCGGCGACCTGTCTAGCTACGTGATCAAGGGCAGGACCATGAGCAGAGCTAAGTATGATCAGAATCTGGCGAATGTCCTGGAATATTGGGCTGTCCTTGTCAAGATCTTTCAGGCTTGTCACGGGGGAGTTACGTGTGACTTTCTGAATATCATCAATCACAAGTGCTATGCGCTCGTGGGGAGGCATGGAATCTGGTATGCCATTCATGCGTGGCTGTGGCATGGTCGAGTTTGATCGGATTTCATGTTGGTTTAATGGACTTTGATGTGGTAGTACCGGTTGTCCAGCTGGTGTAGATAAGTTTGGCATAGCGAGCGACTCGTTGAGAATGTCGGGTAATTGTCGACCAGTGGAGTCAGTCGATGCATTCTGGATATGTCCCGCATTCATTCCGTGCACGCGTCTCTCGAAGTCTTCATACACAGCTCTCTGTGCTTCATTCAAGCCACCTGGTATCATCTTGTATGGTTCTGGTATCCACGTAGCCCATCTATTCAGAGCTTGGCCGAAATACTCACCATTCGGATTTTCTGCCATAAATCGCCTTCGCTCTTCGAGTTCTTCGCTGATCACTTGATCCATTTCTGGAACCGAACGCTGCTCAGCAGCTTCCTTGATCATGGATGCAGCTATATCGAGGTTATCGTTGACTGTCATCAGAATCGTGCCTTCGGCCATGAACGAGGCACCGTATTCCTCGAGATGTTGCCTAATGTAGCTTGTGATACTCATACGTAATGGTTCCTTACATGTGACTAACGCAAGACTACCGGCTAGTGACTTGACCATTTCTCTGGCAGCACTGCTAAATCTGTCCGGGGTGGCTTCGATCGAGTAATCTTTTGATACAAGTTGTGACGTTGACAGAGAGGCGATTGTTATTGACCTTTCCACAACGGGTGCAATGATTTCTTCAATGGCACGTCGCACTGCTTTGGTGATAATCTCCTTAATGGCAGCTTGATCTGCAGGAGCTCCAGATGGGGGAGGATATCGAAGAACTTGTTCAAGATCTGGTAGAGACTGCATAATCTCTGCCACTGAGAAAGTTTCGTGCAAACGTCCGCCTTGCAGCCGAAGATCATACTCATCCAGATGGTCTATTCCACTGGCGTTGGTAAGCACTTCATCGAGTTGAGCCTGGCTATCTCGAATTATGGTTGAAGCAACCACATCAGTATGTTCGAGACCCATATCCTTGCAAAGCACTTCAATCTCAAACTTCTGGTTCAGTTTGAGATCCGCAAAGTGATACAATTCGATCAGTACTTGAATAATTTCCATCATCCATGGATTCGGAGGCTTGAACACCATCGATTTGGCGCCCTGTACAAGTACTTTGCAAGTAAAGGGAATGACAATAATGAGGCGTTGTGTTTCAAAGCCTTCCAGCAGCAAGTCAATGAAATAGATATTGCGGTGCTTGATTGGTTTGTCTTGGGCTAGAGTTAGTGAGCCAAGCCACGCACCCAGCGCTTTCAAGTAACCTCTATCCACGCCATTTTCGAGTGTAGCTCTTGCGCTCATCATCTTCACAATGGAGACGTATGTTTCTCGGAGAACTTCGCGGAACAATGTCGGTTCATTGAGCCTCGATAGGAATTCGTAATACATGGCCTGGTTGTTCTGCTCCAGGCGAGCACGCTGCTCCACAAGATATGCAGCAAACCACTGATAGTGCTCAGGTTTTAGGACTTCGCGCATGTCTGCCATCTTCGAGTCCATGTTCTCCTTGGAGAGATTGTTGACAACGAAGAGTATTTTTTCTTGAGATTTCGAATCAGGGTCTTGAAAGTTTGTGTCCGTTGAGGCGGGCTCAGCTTGCAGGCTTCTAAAGCCACGAGCACCGACACCGTCGACCAATCCATTCGGAAGCTCAAATTCATCATGTCCATTCTGCTCAGCAGCACCATCTCGAAGCCTTGCAACACCCTCTTGTGCGCGTTGTAGAACCACGGGGTCTTGCAGCGTCGGAATCTGTAGGAGAGCCGAGCAGATCTCGGGCAGTTCTGCTAGTTGTTCATGTAGCTGCAACAAGGACTCCACGCCAAATGAATTCATAGGCGTACCGGCTGGATGATCCTTCACCGCGTCAATAATCAAGGTGAGGCCGTAAGCTTCTGGTATTGGTGGCAACAGTCTGAACCTAATGATATTACCAAACAGGAGTGCAGTCCTCATAAGAGCGTCTTGAGGGTACTCGCCATAGCATCCATACTCATCAAACAGGCCGTGTACTATACAGCAGAACAGGTCTTGCAGTTGTGAGTTGGTGGATGTCTTGTATCTTCGCATCTCGTTGATCATCTCACCAATCTGAACTTCGCTCCGGTACATCCTACCAAAGAGATCGGACATTCTCTCATCGGTTTCCGGCGACAATTTGTTGCCTTTTTCTCTAGATGTTAGTTCGAGGATGGAGTCAAAGTCGGCACCGTAGTTCATCAGTCTCGGATAAGTGGTGAGACATGTGCATTGAGCAGCTTTGACTTGTTCACGATCCTCGAGGAGCTCTTGTACTTTCCATAAAAGCACATACACTGCAGGCAGGCTGAGCGGTATCGATTGGTATTCCGTACTATCTTTTTGATGTCGGTATTCATCGTCGGCTTTTATCCTCAAGAACTTCCATAAAGTATTACCAACAGCCATACGTTCAGCCTTACTAGAAAGGGATCCCACAGCACGGGACACCCACTCCTCAAGATCGAAGTTCGATCCTTCCTTTTGCAGCAAACAAGCAATGTCGAGCGCAAGTGGCGTTTGGAATGACTCGAGTAGAAAGTCGGTCCATCCTAACAACTGGGCCTTGCGAGCAATAACTGCTGTTTGTCGAGGATCGTTGTGAAAAGTCACAGTGCACAGGTTGTTGACCATCCTTCGATCTTGGTGGTACAATGCCTCAAGAACGAGGTCAGAGTCCGGTTTCTGATCCTCAAGGTAGGTACGGAAACATGAATTCAAGAAGGTTTCTTGTGTTTGCGTCCAACCATCGTTAGCTGCTATATGTACAAGAGAGAGGAGAAATCCGAATAGGGTGTTTCTAACCAAACTATGTAGAACCACATTGGAATCTTCCTCATCAGATGTAGAATCTGAGGCAAGAATCACTTCGAAGACCGCTTTCAAGGCGTAAAAGTTGGTATGATGTGATTCTAGTTCGGCTTTAACACGCTGTTGCACTTGAATCGAAGCTTGTTCAAATTCGGATGCTTGAAAGGCAGGGCGAAATCCTGGAATCGTGTTCAACGAGATATCTTGCATCTCAAAGAATGAGCGCAAGAACGAAATTTGTGTTTTTGGGTTGTCCCATGTTCCGGCCCAGAGGCCCTGCAGATCGAAATCGTGGTCATCGACCGCGACTTGTCGAAGACCATTGAGTAAACGGGAGAAGTGATCAACATGTATGCGTAGGTCTGGTACATCGAATGATCTCACCACTAGATTCCAGTTGAGCGACCTGAACCGAGGGGATGTCCTTAGCACTGTGAGGAATTCGTTAAGATTGTAGTGTTGATTTGGCTGTGCAAAGAGCATGAATAAGAGTGCGTTTGCTACTTCAGCAGGGGAGGAGGCGGCTGCTGGTAGCGAAGACACGACATCTTCGATACTGTGGCGAGTGGATGCTGATCGAGGACCTGCCTTTTTGAAAGCATCAATAATTGAGCGATCTCGATCAGGCAACTTCCACAACTGCGATGCAGACATAATGTCACCGCCTTGTGTAGTATCTCCGGTGTCAGAGACACTAACAAAGGCTCGCTGCAAAATGTGCCTCGTGGAGTTTGGTATGTCTGATGCAAGAGCAAGAATGGTGCTTAGGAAAGCGACAGTTGCAGGAGCAAAGCACTTAAGTCCAACGTCAATTTGTTCCGACGGTGCACGAAACGACTGTAAAAGTTCAAACACAAATTGCTGAGCCTGGTCGTGTATACTTCTTTTGGCAGCAGTAGCAAATGCTTCAGCAAGAACTAACTGCGAAAGAGTATCTGGTAGGAAGTGTCTAACAAACTTGACCACATCAAATGTCCGGTATATGTCTTCTTTCGCAGCATCGATTGCATCGACGATTTGGAAAGCCCTGATGGGATCCTGGCGAAGCTCCCCAACCTTGTCCTGCAGAAGTCTATAAGTTCCGTGATTGTGGTTGTGATTCTGATCGAAGATGGTTGTAGCGTTGAAGAGGATAGCCTTCCGTATGAAGACTGCGAACACTTCGTGACCGCTGGTATCAAGCAATTTTCTTATTCTCTCAATTTTACTTTCCCACTTCACAGGGCTTTCTTCACCTTTCGAATCGAGGAGGATGGAAAGTTGCGCGACTGAGATTTTGTCGAAGGATGAATTAGTGGGAGACGAAACACCTTGGGTCGAAGTGGTAGGGGAGCTTGTTTCGGCTCGCGAGTTGAAGGGAGTGTGGGGCGTCGATACCCAGAGGGGAGTTGTGAGCACTGCACCGGCGAACGGTAATGGACTTCCTCTTGATCTCGAGGAGTTGAAGGTACGTCCTGCGGTCTGATCTTGAGGAGGCCGGTGTGCAGAATTTCTGTATGCGAAAGAGGATGTCTTGGTAATGTTGCTATCCAAAGGTGAGAGATCGCGTGAATGCGTGGTGGAACGGGAGTGACTTGAGGCAGGTCTACCAGATCGAGTTTCCTCGCTTGATTTTTGCTGAAATGAGGATGAGGGTTTCCAGAAAGAGGAGGACGAAGGGTTACCGAAGCTCATGTGGAGCGCTCATGACCTGTGACATTGGGGAGATCTCGAGTATGTTAATGTGTTCGAAGACGAACTGAGATATCAGTAAAGAAATTGGCTGCACCCATTCGCCGAAGCAGGCGAGCGCAGTCTCAATCTAATCCTATCGACCCTCAACAGTAATGGAAGCAATGATAAAATTAGGAGGACAATATGGTTGGCACGATGAGATGTGGTAGGTAAGTATGTCTGGCAAACACGTCTCGTTTGAATTGTACCACGGCGCTCAACTCGTCTGCGATGTGCATCGAAAGACATTACGATCAGTCACGTGAGTTTCTGCGTAACAGGGCTCTGCTGTCCGGAGTGATAGCCCTGATGCCAAGATTGCCAAGCTGCTACTATTCTGCTTGCTTGAACAACCGTAGAATCAAGAATGATGATGGATTTGGAATGGCTATGGATGAAGAGGTCAGGTCTGTACACTGTTGAGAGATTTTACTGCATTGAAACCGGGATATCAGGAACCTTACCAACTGACGGAGATATGGCTCTTTGTCGATGCCCATAGTGGTTGAAATCATCTTGTTCTGGCCATTTACTTCAATATAACTTTGAGTGCTTCTGTTGTTCTGCGGATAAATAAAATTCACATCCTACCCCTGCGAACAACTACACCAAATACGATGTTTTTGGCCTCTACATTTTGGTCGCAAGGCCGGATCTTTCACTTTCGACCGCTGAATCAACTATTTCCTCTGGGAAACAGCCGAGTTTGACCTCGAATACTTTACTGATTGTCGTCGAATATCGTACTATTCGCAGCTTAAACTTTCTGCCTTTGGTGTTAATCTCTAGAGCCGCAAAATGTCCGATGACGATGGAGAACACCTCGGCAGCATTGCCGATCACCATCGAATACACCTTTTCCACCTCACTTCAATAAGTTTCGCCTTCATTCCTCATGTGGTCCATTCTGGACTTGCAGGCCGGCATCCATCATGACAGAGACAGACAGCCACGAAGAAGTGGTTGAGAAAGCTACCATATCAAAGAGCTTGCCGAGGAAAATCGGTGACGGCATTCTCTGGTTCGCCAAGGACCAATGGTTCCTGATAGGGATAGTCATTGTTACCATTATCTCTTCACAAGTACAAGTGAGCAGTTCTCAGCAAGCGAAGAAGCAAGTCGTCGTCTCTTATCTGGCCGTCACAACTATTTTCTTCATCACCGGTTGCACCCTCGACACGAAAATTCTTCTAAATAACTATGCCAAATGGAAGCAGCATCTCTTCATCCAAGCACAATGCTTCCTGCTGGTCTCGGCCCTTGCCTTCGCCATCGTCAGCTTGGCCGCAATCAACAAGAAGTTCATGGATCCCTGGTTGCTGATAGGATTGATCTTCAATGGTTGCCAGCCCACAGCAATGGCCTCAAATGTTCTATTCACACGTCAATCTCACGGAAACGTGCATTTAACTGTCGTGGAGACCACAATCGGTAACCTCATCGGTCCTTTCATCACTCCTCTCTTGATCAAGATGTATCTCTCGGCGGGTGGATGGTATGCTCACATTGTTCCACCTCAATCCGGCGGCTATGGCTCCCTTTACCGTCGAATCTTCCTGCAATTAGGGCTATCCATCTACTTGGCTATGTTTGTCGGCCAACTCGTCCGCCGCCTGTTTCCAAAGGTCGTGAACAAGGTCTTTGTTGACTGGAAGGTTGGCAAATTTGGATCCCTAGCCATGCTTACCCTTCTTTGGCAGACTTTCGACCATGCCTTCAGCACCAAAGCATTTACGTCTGTCAAGCCTTCCAACATGATCTTCATCGTGTTTATCACGATTGTCAACTACGTCCTCTGGCTTTCCATATCAGTGGGTCTAGCCGTCCTATGGCTCGATCGGAAGGACACCATTGCTGTCGCCATGTGTGCACCTGCCAAAACTCTCGCTCTTGGTATTCCAATCAGTTACTTGCTCTTCACTGGCATCACTGGTCTTGAAGAAGCAAAGATACAAATTCCTATGTTGATTTTTCAGGTCCTTCAGATGGGTATGGCAAGTCTTTCGACGATTGCTTTTCGAAGATGGGTTGATGCAGGTGAGAAGAAGACGACTGCAGACGAAGAATCATCGGTTAAGGCTCAAGAGACAAGCACGAAAACATGAAGACTCTGCTTATCATAGGTTGATTCAGCAGCTATCAGCGGACACCAAACGAAGGCGGCCAATTCAAAGACCTGAGTACGTCAACCAAACGATAAATCTTCTTCGCCGTCGCAACGTTTTTTTACAATTCTCGATGACTCAGAAGTCTGTTTCGGACACTTAACGCCAGGCGTCAGAGAAAAATAACGAATTATGACCTAGTTCAAATGTCGGACGTACATCTGCAATTAGTTTGCTTCAATACAGATTCAAGCCGTTGCATGATTCCTTCCATGAGTCGTCCACAGAGCAAGGGTCATGCAACTCGAACTGACTGTTAAATTGGCATTAGTGCGAAATGTCTTTAAAATACAGGTCTGATACGAGAACTCTCTCCTCCTTCAACAAATCTATCACCACGGGAAGCAAATTCTCACCCTCAACCATTACCTTTCAATACGCACCGACCATCACAAGCGACCATTAATCCAAGATGTCAGGTTCAAAAGGTATCTCCATAATGGGCAGCATCCCTTATTCCCAATCCCAGCGTGAAGACAACGCCCAAAAATATGGCTTCCTAGGCCCAACCAAAGTCCGTGACCACCTCCCACTCTTTCACCCATTCCGCACCGACGCCAGCCCGTACAC